>CM040120.1:8476669-8537134 GCA_022559845.1 Amorphophallus konjac
AATCGATCCAAACTGAAACCTAAACCCACACGATTGGGCTTTAACTCAACTCAAACTCAATTTAACTCACCCTATTTGCACTCCCGAGAGAGAGAGAGAGAGAGAGAGAGAGAGAGAGAGATGAGCCCCCACTAATGTAAAAAGGCTGTAGCCTTTTATGGGATAATTAAAAAAATAACTTTAGAATTTCAACAATGGTAAAATTGCCATCTTTAATTATTTAACTATTGTTATAAATAACTTCGTTGCATTACAATACTTGTAAATATACTCTTGCCATCACTCTCCATTAACATTATATCAAAAGCTCAGATTTAACCCCAATTAATCTTTAACTGAATTTGAAAAAAAGTTCAAAATATCTCTAATCTTTGCTAAACTCTTTCTCTCTCTCCACTTACCTATGTTTTATCTCTCCTTCTCTCTCTTTTGCACAATATACTAGTAAAAATATCACTTTACTTTAGGGATGTTTTTCATCTAAAATTTTAATTTTTTGAATCTAAATGAAAGTATAAACGACAACTATCCTCAGGGCCAATTTTGTGTTTATATTCATTCAAGAAAGTTATTTATAATAATAGTTAAATAAGCATGACAATTCTATAATTGTTGAAGTAAAAATGTTAATCTTACAATTATCCCTTTTTCCCCCCGATTGTGGGTCTTTTTAGATGGAATAATACTCGCTGCTGGGTCATTGGGAAGAGTGAGATGCAGATTATCTATACCATTGCCAACACATCTGAGCGTGTAGCAAAGACTCCTCTTTCTGATGAGATGAGATCTCATGATGCCTTCTGCACTAGATCTATAAACGGATTAGATATGGAGCGGATAGTGTGATATCCGAATTCGTATTTGATTAATAATTAAATTATTCGTCGAATACTTTATTCAGATAATTATTCGATTAATACGAATTCGAATTCGGTTCGAATTTTAAACGGATAATTACTAGGCCTACTTAGAGGTGAGTTGTATGAACCGTGTGAGAGCGTCGTAGGTTGTTTTCTCAAAAAAAAGAAAATAAAAGTTATTTTTATTTTAAGAGATGTTATCAAAAGATTAAACTTCATCCTAAAAAATAAGAGAGAACTTATAAAATGGGTGTAAGTGGAGTTCTTATTTTGAAATTATATTTTGAGATAAAAATAGTAAAAAAGAGCAATCAAATAATATATTAAGATTTGAGTTAATTATATATAGAATGTGTATATCTTTATATTTTTATCTAATGATTCATATTCGATCGGATAATATCTAACGTGGATATCTCAATATTCGAATTCGTATCCGATTAATAATTGGATATTAGATATCTGATTATATTATTCGTTGAATATTTTATTTAGATAATTATCCGATTAAACGAATACGAATTCGATTCAAATTTTAAATGAATAATTATCGGACTTACTCTACACATGTTAAGCTCTGCATGATTGCAGCAAGTATGCAGTGTCCTACCTCCCACTCTTCTCATTTATCTAATTAAACTAATAAAACCACCGGTCTAACTTAACCTATTTAAAGGATAAGAACCAAGGCATCTCACCCATACTATACAACTGAGTGTGCAGCAAATGGTACTCTTTCATGTGAGACTAGATCTCATGATGCGCCCGTAACAATAGAAGAGTGCAGTGACCCCGGGTAACTAAGGGCAACTTTGATATTATAATGGGTTAAGATCGAATATGTTATCATCTCGGGAAAATCTTAACCGACCTCGAGTGACATATTCAACCAGCGACACTCGAATTGTGTATTCGCGCAAACCCTATATGGCCTCCTTTGATAAGCGGACAGAGCAGATGGCCGGTTGTTATCTTGCTGGGATGACATATTCGACCTCTCACGGTTGAATACTCAATCCCGGATTGGACACTAAAATGAGACAGAAACACGCTGCTTGCTATCGTTACCCGTGTGATTATCAAAGTTACATTAAATGCTACCGGTGAATAGGCACCTGTGACCGGCGCATAACTGGCCCTGTCCGCTTATCAAAGGAGGTCTATCTCAAATCCCAATCGACTCCGGTTATGGTGAAGCCACTCAAAGTCGATTTTCATCATTAGACATCTACTACCGGTGAAACTGGTGCACACCGGTGAATAAATCATCTCGGGTTGTGGTATTCTAATATCAAAGTGGAAGAGGGCGAGGTAACTTGGGCATCCGCCACCTCCGGGAATCTCGTGGAGAGGGAAGACGGAAGCCGACAATCGGGCACCTCCCCCCCCACCAAAATGCGGACATTTCTCGTCGCTATCGGCGACCAACCCCTATGGGTATGGCTCCCGCTCCAATCGTGGGGAGGACCGAGCTCCCCCGGGCATCCTCGTCACCTCCGGCGAGGGAGAGGGAGACGCTGGTGGAGGAGAGAGAGAGAGACAGAAGTTAGAGGAGGAAGATGACCCGGCATATTGCGCCGAGTCCTTCCTCCTTATTTATTTATTTTTTTGTTATCATTTCCCCCTCTTCTTTTACTCCTTTTTGATTTTTTTTTGATACAACAGTGGCCCAATAGTTCTTTGCCACAGCCTTCCACTGTACTAGGAATGTGACGCACCTCCGTTACGCAGCTGCACCACTTCACAGGGAAATCCCGTCCCTGTTTCACATGTGGGTGGTGTCTCTCTTTATCACCGTACCCTGAGTAGGTAGTGAGGCTCCGTGCCATCGTGGCCAAGCGCTAATGATGAAAAATTGACGGTGCATTCCTATGCACATCAAACAGAATAATAAGTACAGAGATTAGCCATGTGGTTAGTTCCATAATTACCAACTAATGGGCCCCTTATCAAACGTTCACTATGTTATATGATGATATGGTAGACTAATAAGTAGTGAGGTGTCGGATGCTGCGCTAGTGTATTAGTTTGGACATACATGTTTTAAGTTCAAAATCTTAATATTATAATCGGTGCAGAAGAGACATAGAAGGCAAAGGAAATAGCCTAGGGAACGAGAGAGAGAGAGAGAGAGAGAGAGAGAGAGAGAGAGAGAGAGAGAGAGAGAGAGAGAGAGAGAGAGAGAGAGAGAGAGAGAGAGAGAGAGAGAGGAAGAAATCCTTTTAAGGCTCCTTTGACGGACAGTTAGGATGGCGGAGTCGATGTGAGAGAGCGACGTGAGTCTCACCACTCTCCCACACAACACCGTTAATCGGGATCGGTTAACACACTCGACCCCCACTCTCTCACACACGTCACTAACCGGGGTTGGTTAACGCACTCGACCCCTACTCTCTCACACACAACGTCGCTAACCGGAGTCGGTTAATGCACTCAACCCTCACTCTCTCCCACACAATGTCATTAACCGGGGTCGATTAACGCACTCGACCCTCACTCTCTCACACACAACGCCGCTAACCGGGTTCGGTTAACGCACTCGACCCACTGAGGTCGAGTGTGCTAACTCCACCCGATTAGCAAACTCGCCCTAGAGTCTTGGGTTATGTTGGGTGTGGGTTAATTTTATCTTAAAATAAGTGATCTTTACTCATAAGCTACAAATTGGTAGATGTAAACAGGAGAAAAAGAGAAGATGGATTGGGGATAAATTATTCCACTTTTTTTCTTTTGACGAGATTAATTAACCTTACTTAAGATTAGGGACAAGGAGGATAAGTTTATCCCCTCTCTTATTCCCCTCGTTCTTAATCTTAGGTGAAACACAATCAATACTAAATGGATGGTATCATGGTAGGGATAGTTTAAAATTTAAATCGTATTATTTCTATTGCAAGTTTACACGTATACTAAATTTGTTATAATAATAAATTTAACAAATTTTAAGACATGAATATGGGTGACCTTTCCCCCCGAAATGGGGTCTCTTCTCCAGATCCAAAATCAACCATTTCGGATCACAAAAGTCTCATCTCCGATCCGAAATGAGTGCCAATCCGATCAGATCCAAATCGAATTTAAGATCCTACCAATCCGATCCGTTGACACCCCAAATATTCTAGGAGATGACTAATGAAATTTCTATTAAGGCTTGTCCTCTGTTCCAGATGCCCAAAACTTGGTGGAGAGTTGAGACCCTGAATAAAACTGTGGAATTAACTTTTGAAACGTATCACAAGAAAAAATTTCATATATCAAAACTTCAAGATCTTTTCCATCTACATGATTTTGTTCAGGTATTTCTATGAAAAAAAAAGAGCTTCTCTATGTCTGTGAAGAATACTTATGATTATACATGTGTGTATATGATGAAAACTGAGTTGTGATGCAGTTGTTTTAAACTTTTAACTTCACTTCTCTCACAGGCCACCTGTAAAATGTAATTAAGCTGCTGACCTAGTCCTCCTTCAGGAGAAATAGCATGGTGGGACCCAATTCTGGAAAAAGATCAATGGAACTCATACTTTGAGAAGCTCTTTTTTTTTTTTTTTTACTTTGGTATGTTCAAGAATATCTGAAACCATGCTGAACCCAGAGAAGCAGAAATCCTAATGAGCCATTCTTTCACCAGACAATGCTGCAAAGCCTGTCCAAATTCCTGAAGAAAAGCTACATCCACACTGCTGAAATCCGATCTTGCAACATAACAAAATGTGTATGTGCTTCCCACCCCTTCACATATCCAGGTTTCAGAACCAACAAAGAGGAAGAAAGGGAAGGGAAGAAAAAGAGGAGGGAGGGGGGGTGGGGGATTCACTTCACAGGAATCCAATCCTGAGATCTCCTTTCATGGGATGCAGCTCAGACCCAGGCACCTTGACCAGAAGTCGCTCACCACCATCTTCTTCTGATGAAAGAAGAGAGAACAGGGTGAGAGAAAAAAAACTAGTGCAAATGAACACAAGTTTCTTCCTTGCAGAAGTTTCAGAGGAAGAGCTTGCGGCAGCAGGAGCAAGAGCAGAGGGAACAACAAGATTATTTTTTTTTTGTTGAAGTTTTCATCGCCATGGGTGTACGTACTCACCCTCTTGGACTTCTCACAGAGCAGCTTCGGGGGGACCTTGTAGAGGTCCTCGTCGACGGCCATGGCGGCACGGAGCCGCCTCGGGGGCTGCTGGGCGGCCGCATTACAGTCGCACACCCTCCCCTGCTTGTTCTGCGATTGCTTCTGCTGCGGTGCTTCCTCTTCCCCCTTCTTCCGATGCTGCAGCTGCTTCCGCCGCTTCAGCTGCTTCTCCGCGGTCGCTTCCTTCCTAACCTGCGATCCGACATCAAAAAGATTGCAACTTTCTCGCGAACCCAGAAACCCGACAATCACATCCTATCCACAGAGAGGGGGAAGCAGGAGCCCCCGGTGACATCAAAGAGGAAGAGAAAGAAGAGACCTTTCGAGGGTAGCTGGCCACGACGACCGGGGCCGCTGGAGGGACCTGGAAGAGGTCCTCCCCGGCGTCCGGCCAGTAATAGTAGGCATAAGGGAGATGGGGAGGGTAGAGCTGGCCTCCGCCGCCAGCGTACCCGCCCTGGAGGCCGGCGACTCCCTGGAGCAGCCCTGCCGGAGGAGTCGGAGCGGAGTACTGGGCGGCGGGGAGCATCTCGCAGTGGTTCCAGCTGCCAAACGCGGGTATGTCCCGCCTCTTCATGGCCTCCTGCAAGAAAACCCGCCGTCACCACTCATACCGGCAACAAGTTACCAACTTGGAGGCCGCCATGAGCCCCATTTTCACAAGAAGAAAACACAGGGAGGGTAGAGAGAGAGAGACTTCAAAAAATAGAACTGGTTGAGCACTTGGAGAAGGAGTTTTCTTCACACCCACCTTATTCCTTCTTTGACACAGCACGCAGAGAGAGAGAGAGAGAGAGAGAGAGAAAGCTTTGGAGAGGAAGTTAGAACTGTAACGGGATCTAAAGGGGTTCACTAGCCTTTTATCATGGCGGGCATAGAGATGAGTGCCTTGCTGCCTTTTCGGGTCAAAAGGTTCTCCTGTCTCTCCATCTCTGTGGCAGTCCTCTCTCCTGCCTCTGCCATTTCTCTCTGCCCAGCCATTGCTCACGCTTGGAGACTCGAGACGACGTTTTTTACTCCCAAAAGGGGAAGACTCTGTTGACTGTTACACACATACACATAGAGAGAGAGAGAGAGAGAGAGAGAGAGAGAAGACTCTGTTGACTGTTACACACATACAGAGAGAGAGAGAGAGAGAGAGCGCCATGGATGAGACCTTGGGCATTAATGTTACCGGACACCGAAAAGGTCCTCAGCTACTGCTTACTCGCTTCCCTGCGCCGCCTCTCTAAAAATATGCAAATCCTTCCATACTAGAGTTTCGACCACCACCCAGTACTCAGTAGAGGGGTACATAACGGAAGTAGAGAAGAGATCCGTTTCATTCATCTCATAGTTATGGCCATGAACGGCTTCTCCTCCTCCTCCTCCTCCTGCAGCACCTCCTTTTAATTTTAATTAATCCGCCTGGTATGACCCGGTTTTGGCGCTGTTTTGGCACCCCCTTTTTGACCTGCGCGGCTCTGCCGTCCGAAGATATAGCTTGGTGGCCTGTACACCCATGGCGGAACAGACAGACTGCGGTTGCGGTCTAGGGAGAATTGTGACATGTAGTGCAAGCACTGGAGAGAGGTGCTAGCTTCTACTACTGCTGCAGCAGCTACTGCAGCTGCTGCTGGTGGCAGCCGCCTGAGTTCTTCCTTTTCCACCGCTACTCTGCCTCTTTTAATGCCACCACCAACCAGCCTCTCTCTCTCTCTCTCTCTGTGCACTCTTCTACTTCTGGTAGACCCTACCTTGGCCGGCTCTCTGTCCGCAGTTATAGGGAAACAGTGGCACGGCGTTGGGTTTGGCCGCCGACGACAGATGAACAGCAATGTTCCTTGGACATGATCCAAGCTCTGGGTCTGCTAGGCACGTAGCTAGTGTTGCCGGTTTGTAGTGCAGAAGCTGGGTGGACGTGGGATTTTGATGGCCATAGATTGTTGGGTACCCATTTGAGAATTGAGGTGATCATATGCCGAAGAAGGTTTAAGCGTGTGAGGAGGCCATGGCCGGTAGCTGCATGGCAGGCTAGCATGAACCAAATCCAAACAGTGCTACCTGGATCCAAGGAAGACACTACCACATGAGAAATTGAAAAGCCTACCGAGGTTCCAAAGGATACCTACTTAAGTGGAGTCTGTTATCTGTAAAAAGGTCCCATCTTTTATGTAAAGAAAAAAGAGTTTGAATACCGTGGCCTTAGGCTACTCACTGTTTCCAATATTAACAGGGTGTTTGGTTATAATTTTTTATTTTTTTTCTTAAAATAAAAATTAAGAATAGATAATCTATTTAATCATATTTTTTAAGATAAAATTTTATCCCGTTATAATTTCTCTCAAAATAAAAATAAATCTTTTTATATTTTTTTTAAGAGATACACGATCTCGCGAACGAAACTCCTCTCCTCTCTATCTCTGCCGGTGAGCCGCAGGGTGATCAAATCGGACAAGGACTCCACCACCCCCTTGCCAAGAAAAACTACACTGCCCGTTTATGTGTTACATCCTATCGCGAGATGGCTTTCCTGCAGTAGTTACGTACTTAAGTTGCGTTTGTAACGAATGTTGGGATGGATTTTAAAAGAAATTCTAATCCTATCAAAATTATTTTTAAATATATTATTGTCACATTAATTTTTATTTTATATTAATTTTGATATTTAAAAATAGATGGGGAAAATGAGAGGAGATTTTAAAATCTCTAAAAATTGTCTCACAACAATTTCCTATGTCTCTAGGTCCGCTTTGTTAATCGAATAGTTGAAATTGGGTGGCGTATTTGTCAGTTGCACCCGACTTTGGTGGGTTCTGCAAACTCGAGGTAAAGTCAGCACAAATACGAGGAATGGTGGAACAACTGATTCGAAAGAATGGGGTAAGACCACCTACTCGAGCCCGGTTAAGAAAAGCGGTGGGATGTGTCATTTGTCCTTATCTTAACCTAATAACAAAGAGGGCTCTAGTGATTTTGGTCCTTACTTAACCTAGTAACAAAGAGGGCTCTAGTGATTTTGAAAAAAATTCTCACACCCAACATCAGTTCCAAACGTAATCATGAGATATCGAGAAGACTAGTAGTCAGGGAACCCTCATCTAGGGGAGTAGTAATATATTCTTTTTTTTTGGTGACGAGGAACCTGGTGAACCAAATCCCGAGTCATGCACCCCTCAAGAAGACTAGTAGTCAGGGAACCCTCATCTAAGGGAGTAGTGGTTTTTTTTTAGTGACGAGGAATCTGATGAACTAGAAAATCTCAGGTCACGTACCCCTCGAGGATTGAACATGTGACCCGATAAAATCCCCCCAAAATAAATTGAACTTGGGACCTCTTGCTTCTTTAGCACAGATCTTCTACCATCCAACTCACCCCGGGTCCTCAATAGTGGTGTATTTCTTTTTGTGAACAAGTTAGTCGGTGGAAGTAGTGTTCCATTTTTAAAAGGTTCAAACTTAAGGGTAGTCCAAGAATCGAAGATGCATTGTTGCTAGTGTTTTCATATAGTGAAAGTAGGTGTTTGGTTATTGTGTCGTCAATAATAATTTTATATTTCTATGAAGAGGAGATTTTCTATAATTTGTTAATCTTGATATTCATGTGTTACCGAAACTAATGTTATATATAACAAAGCTTAACATAGCTTTTCATCTGCATCAAAAATATAGTTTAGTTTTGAGGGTGCGTTTGGGAATGTGGGTCACTTTTGAATTTTTTTTCTTAAAAATATTTAGAGAGAGAATAAGTTCTTTTTAGACAAACTTTTTAAAATTTTAAAAGGTGACACTTTTTGTTCGAGTAACTCTCTACAAGTGAAAAGTTAATTTTTGAAAAATATAACGTGATCTGGACTCATTTGTTTTTACTTTGGGTGGAGATTTCACCCTAAATAATTCTCAAATGAGGACGGAGATTCTTAAGACTCTCTCTCCCTTACCTAATCCAAACTATTTTCTTCTCTTTTCGACAATTATTCTTTTTATTCTTCCGACATCAATTTAAATAAAAACTTTAAATAAAAGATAAAATAACACAAAAGAATTGGAGGAGAGGGTATTTTCATTCTTAAAATTAAACAAACTTAAATAAAATTAATAATAGATCTAAACAAATTTTGAGTTAAACAAAATTTTTTTATTTACTATTTAATCTCCTTGTTGTCGGGAATAGTCCAAACGAACACTTCAATGTTCCCCTGCAACATATCGTATGTCCTTTGTCACTATCCATCGTAGGATGGGCTTGCACGATCGTTGTTCGCACGAGAGGAGATGGGTGTTGAAGAGCGGAGCTTAAACTCTCCAATGACCATCGACACAATGCCGCAGATTGTGCGGATGGCCGGGCGCGTGAGGCCAGAGCGAGGCTACCTAGGGCCGCCTCGCCTCACCTCCTCACCTACGAGATTGCCACCTCGATCTCTATGGAGATTGACGGAGCCCTCGTCGATCGCTACCTCCCCACCCCAAACCACCGCAGAACCATTTGGAACCGCAACAGTATCTTAGGACTCGCCCCTCACCCACACCTCAAAGGCTTCCATCACCCTCATTTTGAAGGCGTCCAGCATGTATCGGGTGTCAGATCGCACGCACCGGCATGCTTACCATATCGAACCGCTCGATATGTTGTGGCACACACCGGTACGGACGATCCGATGCGTGCCGTGTGTGTACCATGACCTGCCCGTGCCGGATTTTCCTAGGTACGATCTGATTCTTGTGGTACAACATGTACCAGATTGATCTGTAAAACTATGATTTCCCCTCTCTTCGGCACCTCCGCTCCACCATGACTGCCCTCCCCCTCGGTCGCCGCAGCTATTGTGGGTGACAAGGTTTGCTGGACTGTGTGCGTACCACCACGTCAGCATACCACATGTGCGGTGGCACGATCCGACACGTGTGATACGCATAATGTCAGATCGATCCCGCAAACCTTACGTTTCACACACCCCGATTATTTCATCCTATTCAAATGAATATTCCAAGTTCAGAGGCCTCATGTCGGGAGAGCAATATATATTATCCCTTTTAAGTCATACCATCTAAAGGAGCATTCAAACGTATATAAACTCCTACAAAACTTGCAAGTTCAATTCTTCTTGTACTACAGTCACTGGCAACGAAATATAAATTTGAAACTTCATAGACCCATGCCCTTAGAGCCACAAACGCAAACTCATCTGGCAAAGCTTGAACATTACAGAGCAAATAAATCCAATGCCCTCTAAAGAAGATCCCCCGGCTTCCATGATCACATCAGTCTTGTCTTATGCCTACCATCATGCATGCAGTAAAACTGTAGCCTAACCAAGTTAATCAGCTGCATGCATGGATGATAAGTAATTCCCCCACATGACATCCTATGCCTACCATCATGGATGCAGAAAAACTGTAGCCTAACCAAGTTAATCAGCTGCATGCATGGATGATAAGTAATCCCCCCACATGACATCCAAAGAGAAATACTAAGATTATATATATAGAAGTATATAGGAAACCTTCTAGCTAGTGTGCAACACTCTTTCTGAATGTTTTGCTTATTCTATTACATGAATTTACCGGTCAGCACTAACCCTACTAGAATATCAATTAATCTGCTCTAAACACATTGACTGAAGAAAAATCTTACTTGTACGGGTCGAGTGTGCTAACCGACCTCGGTTAGTAGCGTTACGTGTGAAAGAGCGGTGGGACCCACACTGCTCTCTCACATCGACTCTGCCATCCTAACCGTGCGTCAAAAGGGCCCTTAAAAATCACTTAATTAATGGAGGTGATGAGAGAGAGTATATATCTTGGGGGACAAGGAATAGTATCACCCTTAACTAAAAATACATACAAAGTAACTTAAGACAGATGATCACCATAAGATTCAAAAGTTACATCCTCTTATTCCTGCATTTCATTGTAGTTCATCCTGGACATAGATTTGTTAGCCAAATTAAGATCATCAGAAAATTATATAAAAAGCTGCATCGAGAAAACATGCATCGCATTTAAGTTACGAGGATCCTTCTGTGGCATGTATAAGAATACGGCTTCTTCGATCGTCCACCCAGACCACCGGCCGGCTCATACGTACCCCCATGACGATGGGGAGGATGAAAGAAGGGACCTTGAATATATTTGATCTTAATTATTTGTGGCTATTGGAGAGGGAGAAATTCGCGGCCCACTATGCGCACGGCCCAAAGGGTCCATCAAAGTCTACCTGGCCTAACAAGTGGCAGTCCAGCCGGGCCCACTTATTTTAAGGCCTCATTTGACTAAGGCCTACTCCGCCCCCATCGAGTCTTAGTTCGGTGCCAGGTCGGTCGGCCCCCCTCACGCCCAGAGGAAAGCCTACAGATTATCTCGAGCGATCCCAGGGTCGGGCGAATGCCCCCTGTGAGACTAGGGAGGGCCCCTCTTATCCTCCATAGATTAACTCGGCGTCAAGACTCCTTAGCGGGGTAGGGCTAAATTCTCGCTGCTAACTCTTGGTTGCGCTGGAACGACGGCCCAGGGGATAAGGAGAAGGTGAGAGTCTTTAGTCGAGAATCGTCCTTCTGACGGACGTAGCGTCCTCCGGATCCCCTACATCCGCTATCTTGGCGAGGGAGCCCGCCGCTATATAAACTCAAGGAACCCCTCCGGAAAGGTAAGTCCACTCTTAACCACTTCAAATGGTGGAGAGCGATCTCGTACCCGTCTTCTCTCTTGCCCCTTCGAACCTTGCTTCTACCGTTCGCTGACTTAAGTATCGAAATATTTTTCCTGGGGTTATAACCCTGAACCCCCTGATCATCTTCTTCCCTCTCTGCAGAATTATAATCTGGAGTGACCGCACCCCGTGATCGCCCTAGATCAGACGGCTCAGGACTAACTTGACGCGAGATCTTGTCTCTTCAGCCACGAATGAATGCCTTCTCCTAGAGCGCATCAGCATCCCATTTGTGATCGATCTGCATAGCCAGCTGGGCTACCTCTAGATCTAGTACCACTGTTCAGTTCATCACTACGTATATATACTGCCCCTGATGCATGCACGTACCCACTATTTACTCTGCATGTTCCGGCCGCGTCTGAACCTGACCTGCATGCGGGGCTCTGCCTGACGAAGAGCTTCATATATATAGCCTGTGCGGGGCATATATGGCGGACGAAGACAGGGGCTGCATTTGCTGATGAGGGAGAATGTTGTAGGTAGAGTACTGTACGTAGTACAATACAAGTATATATTAGAAGCATACATACATATAAGATCGCTCTTGCTTCCTCTAGCTGGTGGTACGTACTGCAAGAACTGGATCAGCTGGCCTTACAGAGTTCTTCGTCTCTCCCATCCCCACTTGGCTTTTATTAATCCCACCACCCACCATGCATGCATGCCTTCATCATCGATCCATCCTCCTCCCTGGCTGTGAGCCCTACTCTCTGATCAGTCTTCTTCCTTTTCCCCCGCATGTGTATATATATATATATAGCCGCTGTATGGAGTTAGCTAGAGCTGCCTTCGGTCTGCTCTTCGAGTGGCGGCTTCTTCATCCCGGGAGCATCTCTTGCAAGAGGAAAAGAGGAAGAGGAAGGGAAGAGAAAGAAGAAGCCGCTGCTGCGTTTCTTATTTTGTTACTGCATGTGTGTTATTTTTGGTGGTCTCGGGTGTATTTGGGATTGAGATGGTGGGGGGGATAACATATATCCCCACCCCCTCTCACTTATCATGAGCCCACATATGGGCTGGACTACCGAGCCCAACATGCAATAATGGCCCCAGCTTGTCCAACAGTACTTTGGGTGATGTGGTTGAGGTCTCGATGTTGATGCCGGGAATTAAGAAGGGTGTCGATCTGCAATTAGGCATCATCAGTCAAGGTTTCGTCGATTTGGTGATCCGTATCAGATCGGATCTTCTCTGATCCCGAGTTATAACCAACTCAGTTCAACTCGGCGTGCACCATCTCCTCCCTCTCCCTCCCTCTCCCTCTCTCTCTCTCACTGTGACTCGGCCAGACTCGGCCGATCTTGGAGGTAATCTGCAGCATATCGGATTTCTCCAGATATTGTACGTCACGCCTGAGTCGGACCGAATCGACAAACTATGCCATCCGTTGGGACGTTGGGAGAGATTCTAATTATTAAATTTTCTTACACTGTAAAATGATAATTTTAATTAAATATTATATTTATTCTCGATCTGCATTCATATAGATTTTTTAAGTAAGAGAGAGAGAGAGAGAGAGAGAGAGAGGTGGGAGGGGAGTTTGAAAAAATCCCCACAAATGGAGTTTCCGGGTGGATTAAGATGCAAAAACAGCATTTAAAACTCATTTTATATGTCATAATTTCATCATTAAACCCCCATTATATATTTGAACCTAGCATTGAACCTAACATTAAATCTCTTAAATCTGGTATTTAAGATGAGGGAGGGAGAGGTGAGGGAGGCATGAAACAAATGAGATTTTTTTTGTTTTCAAAAATCCCTAATAATGTGTGAGGTGTAACTTAGGTGGATTTTTATGTCATTCCATTGGTAATAAAGAATCCTAAACAAAGGGGCTTTAAGCATTTGGGTGGGTGGAGGTAGAGGCTGGCATGCATGCAGAAAAAAAGGTTTAAGCATATTGAGGTACCTTGATGTCAGTGGCAGCCTCTTTCTGGTATAATTCATCCTATATGTGAAGTTAGATGTGGGAATTATATTTTCCTTTTCTTAAGGTATCTATAAGATTCGATGATGGGGACAATATAATTCAATATATTATGCTTATTGCCTCATAAATATATTTTTTTTGCATAACAGTGATCATAATTTTGTCTGATTCATATAATTATTCTAGAGAAATGCACACTGCAATATGTGTAATTAGTGTAACATTTAATTTTAATTTTTTTTAAGTGACTCCCATGTCAAATTACTTAGACGTGAGTGTTATATTATAACCACGTGACATGACATAGAGATCAAGGAAAAATAAATTTACCTCATATAACAGTAGAGATAAAAATTAAACTAAAAATTAAACCTAACTTTTAAAAATAAAAATCCGGTGACCAAGTCACTTACTCCGAGTCACTTAACAATATTAATTTGTGTCCCTCATCGTTGGAGGAGTGGACACCCTCTCTTTCACAAGGGGAAGGTCTCCGGTTCAATACTCGGCTCCTCTTTACTGTTTTTTTAGGGATTTTTACATAAAAATTATGGATAGAGGTGAATTTGTAAAAAAATTATTCATAGAAATATATTAACAGAAATATCACTTGATTAATTCAAATAGTATATAAATATCATTTAAATATGAGTTTTTGATAATTTTTTGTTAAAAAGAAGTCATATGCGTGTAAATAAATATGATATTTTTATATTATTAAGATTTGCACAGTGATATCCTATGCTAATATATTTCTAGGAATGAAATTTATATAAATTGGCCTCTAACAATGAAACCATTCGTGTAAAAAAATCTTTTTTTATAAAAACACTTACCTATAAAAAATATTATTAATACATACATGTGTCTTTTTTTTCAGAAAATAACTTTGACACTACCATCATATTCATAGCATGGCCTGCTGGCCCACGAGCCTCTATCTTTCACGTGGGAAAGGGTAATAAGTGAACAGGGGAAGAAAGGGGTCCACCCCCACCCTCCTTCCCGAGCAGGCAGCTCCCAGCGGCGGGAATCCTATGGCGAACCACCGGAGCGCGAGGAGCAGCAACAAGCACAGGCCCAGATCTCCAATCCTACTGTTGGCCGCGTCCGTTCTGGCCGTCGCTTTGTTCTGGGTGTTCTCCTCGTCCCAGATTTCGTCGGCTCCGGGGGCAGCATCGGCTGTGGCGAGGCTCGGAAGTGAGGAGGAGAGGCAGGATGGGCTGGAGAGGAAGTACTTGTATTGGGGGAACAGGGTGGATTGCCCCGGGAAGCACTGCGACTCCTGCGAGGGGCTGGGACACCAGGAGTCGAGCCTCCGGTGCGCCCTGGAGGAGGCTATGTTCCTGAACAGGTAATGAGGAGGATTTATGTTATTCTTCTGACCACGGTGTGCTTTTGGCTCAAATCTTCTTTCACTTTGTAGAATACTCTTGTTCAGTTTGTGGAGGATGACTGCCCTTTCAGGATCTATACCGATTCTAAAGATGTCCTTTTTTCCCCCCTCCTCTCTCTCCTTCCTGTCAGAGTATTTGTGATGCCCTCCAGAATGTGCATTAACCCGATACACAATAAGAAGGGGATCCTACATAAATCTGCTGATGATAATGCAGAGGAGAGGTGAGTTTTCATTCTGCTTTACAGGTTGTATTAGCTTTTTGCTGTATGCTGAATACGTCTAGTTACAATTGTGCTGAATTTTCCATCTTAAGTCGCTTGTGTTGTCATCTACTTTTCAAAGATGTGCTTTGTTATTTGTTCAGTAAGAAAAGAGCTAAAGATTGTGCTCTAGTGAAACATCCATTTCCGTCAAACTTTCACAAGCTGGCAGTGTTTGTAAGATAGTGTTGACATGGTATTAATTCCAAGAAGTAAAAACCAGAATCTCAAACCAGATTGTTCCCACATGTTTCCATTTCTGACCTGGAAAATCCATTCGGTTTCAATTTGTTGCATTGTCCAGCTCTGATAGCCACCTCCTGCTCATTTGCCATTTCTGTTAGGTTCCAACCTGCTCATGTAGTTTTAGTGGTCAGATCAATAACAGACACACTGGACAAATCCTAGCCAATTCTGAACTAATTCAGCAGTTTTCGGTAAGGATTGGTTGGTTTTTTGTGCCATGAGTAATGTATTTCCCTGGTTCAACTAGGAAATCAGAAAATAAGAGTGCTTCTACAGAAATCTACTAATAGTCTGAGAACTATGGCATTGTATGTGGTGTGTGATGCTATAACATTATAGTGTCTACCTTGCATAAGTAGATGAAGAGGAATAAAAGAGAGAACCAAGTGTAAGACACTGTGAGGAAAAAAACAAATAGAAACCTAATAGGGTGTTTGGGAACAATTTTTTTCTTAAGGCTATTTCTCCTTTGAAAAATATTTCACTGTGATTTTTTTCACAATTTTTGAATTTATGAAATTATGAAATTCAACTTTTGACCTGTTTGGTAAAATCTAAATAATATTTAAGGGAGGAAGAAGGCTGCTCATTAGGGAGGTGGTTGAGAGAGAGAGAGAGAGGTGGTTTTGGGAGGGAGAGAAAGAGAGGTGGTACGTGTGTGTGTGTGTGAGAGAGAGAGAGAGATGGTTATGGGAGAGAGAGAGATTGGCTCTTTTGAAAAAATATAAGTAAGGAGTTGTTTTTTATTTGGGGAAATTTAATGAAGGGTTAACTCTCTCGCTAAAAATTAGGAGAGGTGCTCCAAACAGGGCTTAATCTCCATTCTTTCCTCAAAATAAATTTTGAGAGAGAAAATGTCCAAAAAAAGTAACCAAACACCCCATAAACTTCAGAGTGGTTTGTGCCTTGAAGCCTTCTCTTTGCTGAGGATGGAGTGACAATTGCATTATATGTATATATCAATGGAAGCCTTTAGCCCATGTCTCAGAATTGCATTGGGGCTCAAAGCTCACTACCCTCCACATAATTTAACTAACGATATCTAGGCTTATCTTTGACTCCCCCAAAAAGGAATCGTAGCAAGCAGGGAAAAGCCATTTGTTGCATGGTGGTTTTCTCTGTGGTTTTCTTTGGCTGCATATTTGACTCATAAATGTTCAACAAGGTAGCTGAGTGCTATGAGGCTCTAGCTAATGCAGGCTTTGGGGAAGGTCTGATCTATGCAAAATTCTCCGTACTTTTTGCAGAGACGGTTTGTGGTTTTAAAGCTGTGTCCTCCTGGTCAGGATAGAGTTACCTTACCATTGTACCGAGGTCCCTCCTCAAAACCATCCTAATTTGTCTTTTTGTTTCTAAAAAGGACTAATAGCTTAAAAGCATTCCTATAGATTTCCTACCTCATTTCAAGAGCATGTTTCTTTTCTTTAGATATTTTTGATGCTTACAAGCAAGGGCTTTAGCAAAGTCTTTTTATGTATGCGTAAAGTCATGGACAGGGGGTTCGGGGCGCACCGTCCGCCCTCGGGGGTGGTGGACCTTGTTGTAGGGGAGGTTCCGGCAGGGCTCTGGGCCCTGGACCCAGGTGTTTTCGCTGCCGACAATGGGGGCACTTGCAAAGATTCTGTAGGTCTCCCCTCGGATCTTCTTGGCCGAAGACAGGCGGGGTGAGAGGGGTCAGGTCCTACGCTGAGATGGTTAGGTAGAGGTCGGTGGCTACACCCCCATTGGTGTGCTGCGAGCCACTGCATCTGGGAGGCCTCTCACCGAAGAGTATGTCCGATCGTCTTCATTGGCTTACCAGGTGTGTTTGGATCTCCCCCTTCTATGACAGCTTGGATGTAGTCAAGACTAAGAGTGGCTGGGCAGTCGATGGGGGGGCTGATGGTCCCTGGACTGTTTCAGAGGTGCTTAGGAACAGTCTAGTTGCCATTATGGCTGGAGTGCAGGCAGTGCAGGAGGCGGTTGATGCCGGAGTGTTGGTTGCCGACGGTTCTTTCCTCCGGATTCAGAGGTGGTTCTTTGAAAAGGGTACTTTCGCTACTCCGACGAGGTATGCCTGCTGGGTTAGATTCACAAGGGTGTTGCTATGCCTCTGTGATGATGCAAGCATTAGTTTTCTAGCCAGGCCGTTTGGAGATTTGGGGGCCGGTACGGTGCGAGTTGTCCCAGATTGCAGGGCTCTGACCGTAGAGGCCATTGTGGTAACTTTGGGGGCGGTTCAAGCACCTCCAACGATCACTTTCTCTCTTGGGCATCGGGATGTGGTTGTTCGGGTGTCCGTTGGTGAGTAGGTGATGAGGAAGAGTGTCGGCGGCAGGCACTGTTAGGGCGTCCACCACCCGGTCTAGAGGAAGAAGTACAGTGCGTGGCGTTTCAAATTTCAAACTGCTCACTTGAGCGGGCTAGGCCGAGTGGGCCTGGACCGGGTTCTAGCGGGCTTTCAAATGGGGGTGAGCCGGTTTCTAGCGGGCGGGTGGATTCGGTTATGGCAGCCCGGGACTCAGTGTGGGAACCGAATAACTTACCCGAATTCGATTTAGTTGGGGTAAATGGGTTTCAAAGACCCGTTTGCGGTCATCATCCCAACCCGAATGTCTGCTTTGTTACAGGGAGCCCTGCGGTGCCTTCTCCGGCAGGGGTTGGCTCCTTCTTAGTCCCGGTCACTGGCAGGAGAATCGACAGCCGGTTCCTTCACTGCCGGTGGTTAGCTCAGACATCACGTCCAGTCCTCCGTCCTCCTCTGTCCTCCTCTATTTTCCCGTGGCAAGGGGCAAGGGGAAGTTCACGACGGTGAAGGCGTCCCCTGCAATTGCCGACCGGAAGGGGAAACGGAGGATCGGGGAGGCACCGACGACCTTGTCTGAGGCAGGAAGGGGCGACGGTGACCTCCTGTCTGGCCAGAGAATGTCGCAGCACCAGCAAGCCCCTTCTTGTGGGGCGATCCTTGCTGTCCGGCCGCCCCCTGTGTTCACAGCCGACATCTTCTCAGTGGAGGTCCACCCCCAGTCACCGGCGGACAATTTGCTGATAGTCAAGTTGGGCTCTGCGCCTCTCCTTCATGAAGTTGAACACCAGGAGGCAGAGGAGGAAGCTCTTGCAGAGGTAGAGGTTGTGCCTTCGGCCTTATCGGGAGGGCCAGTGGCACTGCTCACTGTGGGTGAGGTGACGAGGGGGAGGGGTCGGTTGAGCAGGGACGAGTTGAGAGAGGTGGTAGGGGAGGTGGAAAAGTTAATAGACGAGGGGGAGGGGTCGGTTGAGCAGGGAGGAGTTGAGAGAGGTGGTAGGGGAGGTGGAAAAGTTAATAGACGATAAGGTGAGGGAGTTGGCTGAGAAGGTGGGGTTTTCCTTTGAAGCTGGGGCTGATAAGGATGTCAAAGGGGTGTTTAGCAAAATCAACAACACGTGGTATGCCTCTATTTGGCAGGAAGAAATGGCCCCGCAGAGAAGAGAGGAGGAGGGGAGAGGTGAGGGGGAGGAGGAGAGCAACAATCTGTCCTCATGTGAATTGTCTCATGGAATGTTAGGGGGCTAGGGTGGTCGGAGAAGAAGAGGGCGGTGAAAGAGTTGGTCAGGAGGTGTAAGATTGACATTCTCTGTAGTCAGGAGACTAGGTGTGAAGGGGAGGGTGAGTCTTTCGTGAGAGAGCTTGGGGGGATGAGACTTACTTAGGGTGTTGTAGCCCCGACAGTGGTATGTTTAGAGGCATTATGGTTATTTGGAACCTTTTTGAGGTGGATGAAGTGATGGTGGATAGGCATGTGAGTAGGTCATTTTACCAATGTGAGGGATGGCTTTTCGTGAGACTTCATTGGTGTTTATAGCCCTCAAGGAAGGAAGGACAAGCGGCTGTTCTAGGAGGAGTTGATCAACCTCCATCTCTCCTCAGAGAGGTTGTGGTGTGTGGGAGGAGACTTAAATGTAGTGGAGGACTTCTCTGCTACGTAGGGGAAATGGAGGACTTCTCTGCTTTCATTGAGGAGGCGGTTCTGCTGGACATTGGGATGTCACATGGTCTCTTCACTTGGTCCAACATGCGAGCAGAGGTTTCTTGCTTGAGGTTGGACAGGTTTTTGATATTCGTGGACTGAGAGGATCATTATCCTCATGTGTAGGTGCTTCTGCTGACTAGGGTGGTGTCATACCACAAACCATACACTTGAAGACCAGTCAAACTCGGGACATGCAGTGCCTCTTCAGGCTTGAGAAATTCTGGTTCAGGGAGGCGGACTTCATGGACACTGTTAGGGGAGCGTGGTTAATGCGGAGCAAGACTCGAGACATCAGACGATCGGAGTTGTATTGGCATTATTTTTATTATGTATTTTTATTATATTTGAGTCTAGTCTAGTGGTCATAAGTGAGTAGATTACATTTCTAATTTTTTATGGTTTATTGAGCTCATTTTGAGCTAATATTGGGTTTTTTTATTTTTATGTAATTGTTGATGCGATTTTGCACTATTTTTTGGTTCTTGTGATATTTTGGTCATTTGGTCTGCGAGGAGGACCATTAGGGTTCCATCCTCTATAAATAAAGATGTAATATCAAATTTTAGGTTGACGAAGAATTGAGAATTTTGAGATGGCAGCCGTCTTCTTCTTCCTCTCGTGAAGAGAATAGGGCGCGAAGCCCTAGGGGGGGGTGTGAAACCCCAAGATGTGAACCCCCTCATCTCTCTATCTCTCTCTTCTCCGTCTTCTTACTCCCTTCTTTTATTGCGTTTTTCTTCTTCCCCTCCCCCGTTAACACCTTCTTCCTCACCTCGCGAGTGAACGACAGCACCTGCAACGTCGTCCCACCGCGCACGGTTGTAGCTGCCGTCGGAACTGCCCCAATCATCGCCGGTCATGCACCCGACCAGGTCGGCGTGCACCTGTCTTCCAACCGCCCTTCCTCCACGTTGACCGCCGCAGGCTCTGCTTGAGCTTCCCCTTGCCACCTCCGCTCGCCGCTCTCCCCTGCCATCCTTCCTCCGTTGCGAGCGCCGCCGTCCTCCGCCATCCCCTTATGCGAGCCAACCACCTGCTCGTCGTCGGACTTCCCTTTCCCAGCCCTCCACACACAGCTCGACGATGCCGCCTTCGCTGGTCGCCGCGTCCCTACTTGTCCGCCGACTCTCCCCATCGCCGCCGACTTCTTCCCCTCCACCTGCCGCCACCGCCATCGGCCATCCTCCTCCCCCTGGCAGCCCTGTTGTCCCTCCTTTTCTCTTCTTCTCCCTCTCGATCTTTTCCTCTCCCACCCCTGCCAGGTCGCAGCAACAGGGGGCCCAAGCTCCCAAGGTACAACGTGGGCCCAACAACACCAATTAAAGCCCAATCTGGCCCAATAGTAGGCCCATCAATTTGGTTAAGTGCAATCGGCCCATTCGGAGATCTTGTCCCGCATCAATTTGGTATTAGAGACTAGGAAACCGATTTGTTCCATCAAATCGGGGTCCGAGATAAATCTTCCATGCGATGGTCTTTGGCTTTGAATTATTTTTGCCAAACAATGAGCCTACTGCAATATTTCTAGAAGTATATCGATCTTATAATTATATTTCTCAGTCCATTGTTGATTCATTGTTGAGAACTGGTAAGATTATTGTTGAAGGGAAAGAGGCTTTTGTGGAGTTCCACCGACACGCTAGAGGTAATAGCACATTAAAACCTTTTAAATATTTCGATGGAGCATGGTGCACTATTTGCTCAGGAGGTTGTCATATCAGTCTGGGACGAGATTGGATGGCAGAGCGACATGCTACCATAGACTCTGATGGGTCCAGTTGTACTCTTCAACCACCGCACTTGAAGGACTCATCCTTTGAGAGTATTTTGACAGTCGTTCTCGATGATATCTGGGATCATGATTTATTTATTATGTTTTTGTTCGACTTGATTGATGCCATTGTCTTTGAGGTTGCTTCGTCAGTTGCTCCACCAAATGCCATGTTACTTCGGGAGCGTATCTCAGATATGATATGGTGTGATTTTGAGGCACATTTTACACGTTCACTCCGGCTTCTTATTTTGGCTATCTTTATGGAGTTATTCGCGGTGCATGGATTTGTTGCTTCCCTGGTTGTTGATTGGATACTTTGGCACTTCAAAACTCGAGGACGAGTTTTTCGAACTGGGGGAGAATAATGCAGAGCGAGACTCGAGACATCAGACGATTAGAGTTGTATTGACATCATTTTTATTTTTATTATGTATTTTTATTATATTCGACTCTATTCTAGTGGTCATAAGTGAGTAGGATTAAATTTCTAGTTTTTTTTATAGTTTATTAAGCGCATTTTGAGCTAATATTCATTTTTTATTTTTTTATAATTTTTAGTGCGATTTATCCTAGTGATATTTTGGTCATTTGGTCTGTGAGGAGGACCATTAGGGTTTCATCCTCTATAAATAAAGACCTAATATCAAATTTTAGGTCGATGAAGAATTGAGAATTTTGAGATGGCAACCGTCTTCTTCTTCCTCTCGTGAAGGGAATAGGGCTCGAAGCCCTAGGCGGGGTGTGAAACCTCGGGGTGTGAAGCCCCTCATCTCTCTAACTCTCGCTTCTCTGTCTTCTTTCCCTTCTTCTATTGCGTATTTCTTCTTCCCCTCCCCCGTCAACGCCTTCTTCCCCATCTCGCGAGTGAACGACAGCACCTGCAACGTTGTCCCACTGCCCACGGTTGTAGTCGCCACCGGAACTACCCCAATCATTGCCGCTCACGCACCTGACCAGGTCGGCGTGCACTTGTCTTCTAATTGCCCTTCCTCCACGTTGACCTCCGCGGGCTCTGCTTGAGCTTCCCATCGCCACCGCCATTCTTCCTCCGCTGCGAGCGTCGCCGTCCTCTGCCATCCCCGTCGCCTATGCGAGCCAGCCACCTGCTCGCCGTCGGACCACCCTTTCCCAGCCCTCCACGCACAGCTCGACGGTGCCGCCTTCGCTAGCCGCCGCACCCCTACTCGTCCGCCAACTCTCCCCATCGCCGCTGGCTTCTTCCCCTCCACCTGTCGCCACCGCCATCGGCCATCCTTCTCCTGCTGGCAGCCCTATTCTCCCTCCTTTTCTCTTCTTCTCCCTCTCGTTCTTTTCCTCTCCCACCCCTACCAGGTCGCAGCAACAGGGGTTCTAAGCTCCCAAGGTACAATGTGGGCCCAACAACACCAATTGAACCCCAATCTAGCCCAATAGCAGTCCCAGCAATTTGGTTAAGTGCAATCGGCCCATTCGGAGATCTTGTCCCGCATCAGTGGTTTTCTTAGGTTGTTGGGCGCTCTGCTATGACCACTTTGGTGTTGAGGTTGAAGCGCATTGTACAGGTTCTCCAGACTTGGGGGGCATACAAAATCCTCCTGGGCAGGACAACCAAGGACAAGATTCTACGGCAGATCGAGGGTCTGGACAATCTGGAGGAGGTAGGATTGCTAGATGTCGAGGATATGACTCTTCAAAACTCTTTGAGGTGTCAATTTGAAGAGATCCTCTCTAGGGAGGAAATATACTGGAGACAGAGATCTAGGGATAGATGGATTGGAGAGGGGAACAAGAACACTTCTTACTTCCAGCGTATTGTTTTTGGGAGGAGGAGAGTTAATACCATTACTTGTATTAGGGTGGGGGAGCTCTCTATGTCTTCAGATGAGCACGTCAAGGATTTAGCCAGGGACTACTACTCTAGGCTATTTTTCGAGGAGGATCGGTTCAGACCCATGGTAGCAGATGATCTTCTTCCCTGCCTATCTTCTGAGGAGAGGGAGGATATTACTCAGAGCTTTTGAGAGGAGGAGGTTCACTAGGTAGTTTTTTCTTTCACAAGGGACAGGGCACTAGGAGCGGATGGCTTCCCTTTGACCTTCTTCTAGCACTGTTGGGATATCATCAGCTCTGACTTGGTGGCAGCAGTCGGGGAGTTTCAGGAGGGAAGGGCACACTTGGGGGATATTAATAAAATTCTCCTTATTCTCGTCCCCCTAAAGCTAGGAGCACAGGAATTCAAGGACTTCAGGCGCATCAGTTTGCGGAATGGCACATATAAGATTATCACCAAGTTGTTAGTAGGGAGACTGGATATAGTCATGGACAGGCTGGTCAGTTGCTGTCAGGGAGCCTTTATTAGGGGAAGATATTATAGGATAATTTTTTGGTGGCACGTGAGTGTTTGCATGTCATGAAGAATCATAGGAGGAGAGGAGTGGTTTTAAAGCTAGATTTGAGAAGGCTTACGACAGACTCAATTGGCTTTGTATGTTTGATGTGTTGAAGAAGATGAGCTTTGATGATAAGTGGATTGGCTGGATCCGAGATTGTATCTCATCTACTTCTTTTGCTGCACTAGTTAATGGGAAGCCATCTTCATACTTCCATAATGGTAGAAGGCTTAGGTAGGGAGACCTCATATCTCCCCTTCTTTTTGTTCTTGTAGCTCATGTCCTTAATAGGGTGTGATAGAGAGCAGAGGTTGCTGATTTGATTACTAGTAGCAGTGACCCACTTACAGTATGCGGACGATACTATTTTGTTCCTGACAGAGAGTGAGCAACACCTTTTTGTGGCTAGACTTCTTCTAGAGTTTCTAAAGGAGACCACTGATTTTGAAGGTTAACTTCAACAAGAGTTTGCTTGTTGGGATTGATATGGATGATATGTACCTCTTGCGGGCGGCGCATATATGGATGATATATTTTCCCCAGATTGATGCATCCCCTATTTCCTACCTGGGCTTACCTTTGTCCTTAGGTGCTCTGCGGTGTGCTGATTCGCTCCTTATTATATAAAGGTATGAGGTTAGATTGGCTGGATGGAAGGCTAGATTGCTTTCATATGGGGCTGATCAGTCTTATGCAGATCAGTCCTGGACAATTTACCTATCTACCTTCTTTCTGTGTTCTGGATCCTGAAGACAGTGCTGCGGAGGATTGAGTCTATTCAGGGGAGATTCTTCTGACATGGGAGTGGGGGGAGATGCAGGGGATGACATGAGGTAGAGGAGAGTGACTATTAGCAAGGAACAAGGGGGATTGGGGATCAAGGATGTGGGAGATTTTAATTTGGCTCTTCTGTGCAAGTGGTTTTGGAGATTGGGATCAGGAGATGATGGGCTTTGGGCGAACCTTATCAGGCAGAGGTAGTACAGTAGGAGGAGGGTTTGGGATTTGGATTCCCCACCCATGTCTCAAATCTCCCCTATCTGGCGTGGCATTTTGACTTGCAGGGTCATCATATCTGTTGGCGTTCATATCTGTCTGGGAGTGGGGATAGGCAACAAGTGCTTTTTTTGGAAAGACAGATGGTGCGGTGAGCTCTATTTGGAGGCGGCCTTCTCTAGCCTCTTTGTTGTCGTTGTTGACCCTTTAGGGATGGTGGACCAGGCCTTTGACCTCCACTTTTCGAGGGGCACCTGGGCGCGGACTTTCAGGAGGGATCTCAGGCCGATAGAGATGATGGAGTTCCAGGACCTCCTTATTCGCCTCCTTCATTTTGCCCCGCATCCACTTTGGGAGGATGCGTAGATTTGGAGGTGGAGTAGGGAGGGAGCTTTCTTGGTCCGTTCTGCTTACACCTTTATCTCAGATGGTGGGACCCATCACATTCTCTCCCCGCAGATTTGGAGGCTGAGGCTGAATGTGAAGATCCTCACTTGGAGGATTTCCCATGGAAGGCTCCCCACTCGTGACCGGGTGACTTGGTTCATCCTCGGCATCCAATCGACTTACTCCTTGTGTGGGTAGGATGAGGAGACCCTAGGCCCCCTGTTCGTGGGTTGCTTGTACTCGTGGGAAGTGTGGGACACATTGACTTCGAGGCCCGGCTGCTATATTGCTCATGAAACGAAGGGGTACCACCTCATTGGATCTTAGGGTAGATCTTGGCCCCATAGAGGAGATGCAATCGTATGGTGGTTCTCCATGCCACTCTTTGGTCCTTGTGGGGTGAGCGGAATAGTAGGATTTTTAGAAGAGAGGCTAGAGCTGAGGAGTATCTTGTTTCAGTTATTTGTGATAGAGTGAGGGAATGGGGAGAGTTGCTTTGTAAGGTGAATTCTCTCAACTTACCTCTTTTTATTTTGTTGGGGGCTAGTGTCGTTCACACCGTCTCGGTGTGACTTTTTGTATAGGGATTTTTTGGGAGCTTCTTGACTATACTTGTACATCCCTAACTCTTTTTGATTTTATACAATTGTGGTATTACCCACTTTCAAAAAAGAAATGCAACCTGAACAAGACATTTACTCAGCCATAGTCAAAATGATTTTGATCGTTTTATATAAGAATCGTGAATGTAAACTGTGTCTCCTAAGTTATTGGTGGCATGTTACTTCATTCAGCTCTTTCAGTCCCTGAAAACTCAACCCACATACCCTAGACCAAAATAAGGGCCACACTTTAGTCCGCTAATGGATGGATTCTCCTTCTTCCTCTACTTTTGTTTCTCATGCAACTTTGGCAGGCTGGAGCTTTTCTTTTTCTCTACTTGTTCTTTTCCTTCTCTTTCTCCATTGGTGGCAGCACCAGGTCCCCTTGATGGTTATGAAAGTAGTTTAAGCAATGTCAATGCCTTGTGATGGTATTCAACCCTTGAAATAGAGACCATCTAACTTAATGTTGGTCTGATTCCTCTGGTCTATGTAATTCTAATCTTCTTTGACATGCTGAAAAGCGGCCATTTGACCTAATTGGATCGGACTTTCATGCAACTTGGAAGTAAATTTATATGCCTAATCTAAAATAGCGTTTAAGAAGAATAGTTACGCGGAGAGAGAGAGGTGGTGGGAGCAGGGATGGCAGTACCAGTTTCAGTTCCGGTTTCGGTCGAGTCCAAAACCGAAACCGTTTTGGTTTCGGTTTCGGTCTGAAATCAATTAAAATAATATTTTTTCTTTAAAAGCCCACATTCGGTTTCGGCCCAGTTTTGAGGCCTGGGTATCGTTTCGTTTCGGTCCGAAACCGAAACTGCCATCTATGGGTAGGAGACTTTCTCAAGGGGTTATACATTGGCCGGATAATATGTTGATTCTCTCTCTAGCTTTTCTAGAGAGAGAAGCTTCGGGGTCAATGTTTGGGTCTCCGCCGGAGCGGGGCTCTGGCGGGGGTGTGCGTTTCACAGAGGGGCGGATGGCCGACGTCCCCCCCACCTGTTACAACTGTGGTCGCCGTGGCCACATCCGGCTGTTCTATCGTGATGCTGTTAGGCCTCGTTCACCGGCGTTTTGAGTGGCTAGTAGAAGGTGGTTGGATACTGGTCAGCTCGCGGCGGAGGAGTTGTAGGTTAGAAATGCCTGGCTGTGGAGGTGTCTCAACGTCGCCATGCTGGAAGGATGCGCAGAGGCTGAGGAGGTCTGGAGGAGGCTGGTGGAGGCTTCTAGTAGCAAGGTTTGACGTACCGGCCTGGTACGTTGCGTATCGCACTTATCGGACCCTACCAATCGGAGATCGGCACGACCGGTGCGTAGTACGTAACTAGTACGCTACATATATCTTTTAAATATTTGATATTTTATTTTATATCGAGTATGTCTTAATAGGTAAGTTGGTTGAATGTCTTCATTTTTTTCGGTGCGGTTTCGGGTTCGAAACCCACGAACAACCTTTTTTTGTTTTTATTTTTCCTTCTTGTTCTTCTAAATTGATGCCAAAAGTTAATGAAACTTGTGAGATTCGAACCGCTGACGTCCCGTTTAATTAAGACACCCTTTAACTAACTGAGCCACACATGAAATTTTGTTATAATTTTACTATAATAATATTTATGAAGTAGTTTATTCTTATTGGCACCCAGCGGTACAATATCGTACCGTACCATACAGTACCAGTGGAAGACCGGTATGGCCGGTACGGCCAGGCCAACAAACCTTGTATGGTAGTGGGTGGGAGGTCGTTAGAATTACTTCCTCTTCTTTCCTAGCAGTGGGAGATGTGGTAGAAGCGGTGGAGAGGCTGGCGGAGCTGGGCTGTCTGGCGGTGGGTGGAGCTCTGACCTATTTGTAGTGCTGGTCACCGACAAGAGGGACTTTCCCCAACCCGCCGATTAGAAGATGTAGGGTGGTTTTCAATGGCATCCCAGTACATCTTTGTGATCATGGGGGCCTCTCCTTCTTGGCCAGGGGTTTCGGGGTGGTGGTGGCCTGATCCCTGAGCTTCTTCCCCATGACCTCTCGATCGGCCGTGGTTGTCGTTGTTCAGGTTGCCAGCTTGACGGAGATCTCGGCAGTCGTCTCTGTCGGCATCGAAAGGGTTCAAGTGGTCATTAGGATATGGCTTTTAGAAGAGGAGAAGGTGGCACCGGTGGCAGAGTTAGGGTTGTTGGGAAGCAAGCGAGAGGTGGGAGGCAACTGGCCTGGAGCCGGTTTGGCAGTCGATTCAAATTTGAATCAACCGTCCTGCGTTGATGCCTCTGACTGGGCGGATGCTATTCGGGTCGGGAGCGGTTTGGCCGCCGGTTTGAAAGATCGGACCTGTCACTTACCCGATAGTCTGTTGCGTATCCCAGGGAATCGCTAAGGCTCGTCTCCCTTGCCCGATTCCACTGGTTGTTGCAGGGCCGCAGATGGGCCCCTTCGTGCCGGTGGCCAGCCGGCCATCCACAACTGGCTCCCCTCCGACGTTGGCTGATCGGCGTCCCCCACCGGGGACTGACCCTTTGCTCCAGCCTGCTTTGGGATCGCAAGGGAAGATTTTCTCTGCCGATGGCGGGAGAGGCAAGGAGTGCGCTGTCCTTTCCTCGACAGACCAGGAGTGCAGGGGAGACGACGTCCTCCAAAGGCCTTCTTCTCCCACGATTTCGGCACTGCTTTCAGGGGAGAGGATGGAGATTGTTGTAGCATGCCTTCTTTGTGTGGTTGGCGCAGTGTGGATTCACAGGTAGCAGAAGCTGTAGGTGACACCTATGATATTGGCCGACTGCCTGTGTCTTCTTCAGGGGCACCGGCGATAGTGCTGTCAGCCAGCGGTGGTCCACAGGTAGATAGGGCGATGGACCTGGTCCTGAGGGAGGCTTCAGAAATGTCCCAGGAGGATCCTTTGGTGGAGGCGTTGGATGCTATCGTCAGCCTGTTGGGTTTTGGGGAGCCGGAGGAGGAAGGCATCCCGAGTAAGGAGGAAGGTAAAGTTTTGATGGGCGAAGTGAAGAGGCTGATGGAGGAACACTTCATGGAGTTGATCGGGAAGTTGAGTGTCTCTTATGAGGGGGTGGATAAGGGGATTAGGGAGTCTCTTCTCCTGATCCAGAAGAGATGACTTGCTGTGTTGGCAAGGGAGGCCAAGAGTGAGAAATCCCTAGTGAGAGTAGAGAGAGGGGTGGAGGTGAGTGAGGTGGAGGGGGAAGAGCAAGAGGGAGGAGTGGGGAGCACTTTTCTTTCCCCATGAGGATTATGTCTTGGAATGTGTGGGGTTTAGCGGGAGGGGAGAAGAGGAGAGTGGTGAGGGAGATGCAAGGTAGACATCCTCTGCTTACATGAGACTAAGTGTGAGGGTGAGGGGCTGATGAGAGAGATAGGTGGTGGGAGACTTTCTCAAGGCGTGGCTTCTCTGGCGGCGGGCGGGGTTGGCGAGATTATGGTGTTGTGGAATCCTTTCGAGGTGGAGGAGCATAGGTAGGTAGGTCAGTGGGCTATATCTCTTTACTTTCGTTGTTTAAGGGATGACTTTTCGTGGGACTTCTCTGGGGTCTATGGCCCTCATTCTAGGGAAGGAAAATATGTGCTCTGGCAAAAGTTGATTGAGTTCCATCTCTCTTTAGGCCACCCTTGGTGTGTGGGTGGGGATTTCAATGCGGTGACTTCAGCCTCCGAGAGGACCGGGTCTCATACCCAAGCTAGGGAGACGAAGGACTTTTGTGACTTCATCCAGCAAGCTGCCCTCATAGACATTGGATTAGTGAACGCGCAGTTAACCTTGTCCAACTTGAGGGCGACTCCTTCGTGCTCTAGATTGGATAGATTCTTGGTGTCGGCAGATTGGGAGGCCCGCTTTCCTTTTGTGTGGGGTTCCGGTTTGGCTAGGCCAACCTCAGATTATAAGCCTATCCTCTTGAGGACTACCAGAGGTCAAGAGAGGAGCCAGGCTTTTAGATTTGAGAGGTGTTGGCTTAGAGAGGTAGACTTCTTCGACTTAGTGAGGAGGGAGTGGAACAGGCACAGTCCTCATGCTACACTTGTGGCCACTTGGATTGGAAAACTGAAGTATTATTCCTTGTGCTCAGAAGATGGGGTGTCGGCAGGAGCCTGCCCAATAGGTAGGAAAATGAGAGCATTCTTCATCAGCTTGACTCCCCTAGACCAGTTGGAGGAGGTGGGTTTTCTTGATGATGCTGCTAGGAGGAAAGAGACTCTTTTTGTGCCTACTACGTTGAGATTCTCATTAGGGAAGATATTTATTGGAAACAGAGGTCGAGGGAGAAATGACTTAAGGAAGGTGACAGGAACACAAAGTGTTTCCACAGGATGGCGTCGGCTAGGAGGATGAAACATATTGCTTCCCTTTAGGTGGGGGGCCAGTCTATCCAGAGGGAAGAGGACATCGGACGGTTGGCCATGGACTTCTACTCTAGTCTTTTCTCGGAGGAGGAGTAGGCCAGACTTCTCCCACGACTTGCTTCCCCACCTCTCTGCTTCTGAGAGTGAGGCTCTAGTGAGTCCCTTTCTGGAAGAGGAGATCAGACAGGTAGTCTTCTCTTCTGTTGGGCACAAGGCCTCTGGACCTGATGGCTTCCCCATGGTGTTCTTCCAGTAGTGTTGGGACATTGTCAAACAAGACCTTGTTGGTGCTGTTCAAGAGTTCCAGGAAGGCAGGGTGCACTTGCGAGGTATTAACAAAACTCTGTTGGTGCTGATTCCTAAGAAGATGGGCGCACAAGATCTGACAGACTTCAGACTAATTAGCTTGCTCAACAGCACTTATAAAATCATTTCCAAGGTGTTGGCTTCCAGGCTCAATAGGGTCATTGGCGGGCTGGCAGTGTTTACCAGGGAGCTTTCATTAGGGGAAGGCACATACAAGAAAATTTTCTAGTGGCTCATGAGTGTTTGTATGGCATGAAAGAGTAAAAGAAGAGGGGAGTGATCCTCAAGCTGGATTTTGAAAAGGCGTATGACATGGGTAATTAGCGTTGTCTCCTTCAGGTGTTAGAGAAGATGGGATTCCACCAGACTTGACTTAGATGGATATGGGAGTGCATCTCGTCTGCTTCCTTTGTCATCCTCATTAATGGGCAGCCATCCTCTTACTTCCAGAGTGAGAGAGGGTTTCGACAGGGGGACCCGTTATCTCTATTATTGTTTGTGTTGGTAGCTCACATTCTGAGTAGATTGTGGATGAGGGCTGAGGCTACAAGGGTTATACGAGGCTTCCATCCAGCGTGGGAGGGTAGTTGTATCACCCACCTCCAGTATGCAAACGACACGATCCTCTTCCTTCTTGATGAGGAGCAACTAATGTTTGGCGCTAGGTTGATGCTTCACATGGTTCAAGACATCAGTGGCCTAAAGGTTAACTACTCCAAAAGTCATATTGTCGGGGTCAACATGGAGGTTGCTGCTCTCAGGCAAGCTGCAGATTTATTTGGGTGTTAGGTTGTGGAATTTCCTCTCTTACCTGGGCCTGCCTCTGTCCTTAGGTGCTCTTCATTATAGGGATTGGCAAGTGGTGTGGTGTAGAAATATGAATCCAAGTTAGCAGGTTGGAAGGCGAGACTTCTCTCTTATGGAGGTTGTCTAGTGTTGTGCAGATCAGTGTTGGATAGCCTGCCGACATATTTCCTCTCTATCTTCAGGATCCCCAAGACTGTGGCGAAGAAACTGGAATCTATCAGGCTAGATTCTTTTGACATGGCAATGAAAATAGAGAGAGAGGATGTCATGATATTTTTTGGGGGAGAGTGTGTAATAGCAAAGAAGGCGGCGGGTGGGTATCAAGAACATCAAAGATTTCAACTTGGCGTTTCTTTGTAAGTGGCTGTGGAGGCTTGAGACTGATGATGAAAGACTATGGTTGCAGCTTATCAGATAGAGATACTACTCCACTCCCAGAGTGTGGGATTTGTTTCCGTCCACGTTATACAAGGTCTCCCCGATTTGGAGAGGTATCCTTCAGGGTGTTATTTTTATCCGAGCCAGTGTTCGAGTCAAACTAGGCGATGGGCGGAGGAGTCTCTTTTGGTAGGACAAGTAGTGTGGCGATTTCACGTTAGCAGAGGCTTGCCCATCCCTAATCGCTGTTGCAGAGGTGCCTAGAGGATCAGTGGCTTACTCCTTGGATGCCGACCTCGGTGGGGGTATTTGGGCTCCCACTTTCAGAAGAAATCTTCTGACTTAAGAGATGGACCAGCTTCAGTTGCTATTGTCTTTCCTTCTTGACTTTTGGTCGGCGTGTGACAGGGTAGAACTTGGGTGTGGAGATGGGCGGCGGAGGGGGCCTTCTCAGTCAAGTCTACCTACTCTCTCATTTCGGAGGGGGGTGTGCGGCACTCTTATGTTTCTCAGGTTTGGGCTCCCAAAAGCCCTCTGAAGGTGAAGGTGTTACTTTGGAGGATTTCTCCTGGGTGACTTCCCACCTGTGATACGGTGGCTCCCTTTCTTCAGCTCATTTCCTCCTTGTGCTGCTTGTGTGGGGAGGAGGAGGAGGACCTGGACCATCTATTCGCAGGATGTGCCTATGCGAGCAATGTATGGACGAGGTTACAACAGAGGCTACAACATCCGGTTTGCTAGTTTGTGGGGGTGCAGTAGCTCTTCACCAGGTGGCATACGGATTGGAATATGAAGGGTGACTCTTTCATATGGTGGCTGATCCTCCATGCCACACTTTGGGCCTTGTGGAATGAAAGGAACAATAGGATATTCAAGAGGGAAGTGAGGCCTGAGGATAGGTTAGTGTCTTTTGTTTGTGAAACAGTGGCCACTTGGGTGAGAGAGCTTTGTAAAGTAGAGAATTATAACTCCTCGCTTATTTTGTTGTTTTGGAGTTAAATGGGAACACCAAGCTGGTGGGGAGGTCCTTTTTGTAAAGGGGATTTTTGAGAGCTCAAAGCTTATACTTGCACATTCCCTTATAATATACTTGTGGTACCATCCAGTTTTCAAAAAAAAAAAGAGGAATAGTTGCTCATCACTCCATATTATTGATACTCATACATTTTCAATTGGTACTTGAAATCTTTCTGAAAAAACTATGTTATGCTTCAGTGATAAATTTGTTATGTTTTCCTTTCTCTTCTTTTTAGATGGGCGGCAAATTCTTGTGCAATGAACTCTTTGTATGATTTGGAGCTCATGTCAAAGACTGTACCTGTAATTTTGGACAATTCAAAGATGTGGTATCAAGTGGTTTCAACCAGTATGAAGTTAGGAAAGCGAGGTTTGGTGAATGCTCAAGGAATCAGCCGGAATGACCTCAAAGAGAATGGTCCTTCTTCAGATGTTCTGCTAATAAATCGCACGGCAAGCCCTCTTTCATGGTGAGCTTTTGTTTCCTCAACTTCATATTTGTGCGCTTTGAAATGGGCTATTTTGCTCTAGAATGTGTTTTCTTTTGAAGAAAATGTTTTACTGTGATGGCAATATGCATGAGTAATACTTAATTTTGCTAGGTGACTTCAAACTTCAAGAGCTAGTCTTGATAATGATAATCGTCCAGGTTTATGGAGTGCAAGGATCGGAACAATCGCAGTTCAATAATGCTTCCATATTCATTCCTGCCAAAGATGGCAGCAAAAAATCTAAGAGATGCCGCAGATATGGTATGTGCTTTAACAAACTTTACAGGCAAAGGTTGAGTTTTTTTTTTCCTTTTGATGTTTGCATGAATTTGTTTCACTTATTCGTTCAACTTCGAGTAATGATGATTGTTGCTGTGAAGCCTTCACTTCTTGCTAGTCAGTGTCCTTGAATGGTCAAGGTAATCTGCAAGCTATACCCTATGATATGTAATACTCTGTTCCATCAAATTTGTGTGTGACTGATATCTTCGTTACATTATTTTCTTTACACTATATGATGAACTGTGGGATGCAGCTTGGTAGGTTTGGAGAAAGAACTGTCCAAATGGATTACTAGAGAGGATTGATGGATAGTTTCAGATTGACACCTTAGTTTCTAGGGCCAATTCATTAGGGTCGAAAATTTTGATCCATATGTCATTGTTGGTGAATAAATTTCTGATCAGCAAAGGAGGTCCTTCAGTGGATATCCCTGCTAACAGGCTTGCGTCAAATGCTGAAAAGTGACCCATTGTCAGAAACCTAAGATTTAATGAACCAATTTTATAGTACCTACATTGGCTGATTTTCGTGATTCAGTGAGATCAGTCCAATTTAAGGTGTCTTGGACCAGAAGGGTGTGTTGGACCAGTTTGTGTAGTGTTTGAAATTGAGGTTTTATAAATTCTTGATTTACATCCGGCCGATAGCCAGATACAAAAATGGTCAGAGATGGAAGGGTGAAGGAGGAAGCTGCTGGCCATCTGGTCAACAAGAATTAGTATCCAGTCACCGTCAGCCAGGCAGGAAGAAGAAAGAGGAAATGAACAAGGAAAACACCAGCTTCCAGTGCTGCTGTTTCTCATGCTACGTTGACTGCTCCTCCTGGTGAATGCTTCTACTGCTTCAGCTTCTTCTGGTGCTTATACCATTGACCTGCAATAGCAATGTTCAGATAACAATGTTGTCCTGCATCATATGCGTCTGTGGCACACAACCTTTCTTTCCCTCTTTGTTTTTCAATCCTTTTCTTCTATGCCCATCTTTTCTTCCTTTTCTGTTTATATTCTGTCCTTGTGAGATTTGATCCGGAGCTGGACTGTTGTGCTCTTTCTACCTGGTTTTATTCCTTTCGTTTCCCCCCCTCTTTATTCACATTTTCCAATTTTCTCCTGATCTCTAAATTATTCCATTTTCTTTCCCAATAAGCCAATTCAAGATCAGCTGAACCTTGAACTGCTCGATTTTCCAATTTAAGCCTGAATTGGCTTCAGATCAGACCATTAGGGACACAATCTCTCTTTCATGGCACTCATCTCCTCACAAAGTTTTTTTTTGGACATAGAATTTGTCTTTCTTTCCCTTTCCCCAAAGCTTTTATGACATGTGTCATATTTAGTAAAGAAGTTCATCTAAGTTCTACTTTAATGTCACAAAAGCTATATGGAATCATCTCAGGGAACTAAACCTCCTGCTTTGCAGGCTGATCTCAGTGTACATGTTCATCATTCCAGCTCTAGTTTGTCAACATCTATGTGAACATCTTCATCTCCTCAATCATTGTCCCCATTCTGAGTAGATGACATTCGCCTCTCTGCAGTTTTCTTAATTTTTATGTAAATAAATTGTATATATGTGAAGTAATATCCCATCTGTTAATTTCTGTCTCGGCTCAGGTTTAGATGGAGATTGGTGGTGAACATACATGGATTCATGTCAAAGTATGTTTGGCAAATTCAGTGAAATGTTGCTCTGGGTGCAAGTTTGATATGGAGTATGTTGGTTTCAGATGGCATCAAGATTGCTTTCTGAGTTGTGATAGACTTGACTTTTAGTGGCTGAATATTACCTCCTACCAAGCCCCCAATTCACAATATGCCAATTCCATCCAAGAATCCCTTTGTCGTTCTCTTGATCCCAAGAGTTTGCTACATTGCATATTTAGCTTCTAACAAAAATATGAAATTTGATGGATTTATGGGGCAAAGACTCCATTCATCGCCACAGGCTCACTTTGTTTGATATTTTGGGCTAGAGCATGTGTCTTAGTTTCTGGAGAATCCTAGTCAGACAATTAGCTGATTCACACGTATCAGAGTTCAGCAAATTGGATGCTAGAAGAGTCCAGCAACTAATTCATCCCTATGACTGATAAAATATCATACATGTATCAATAAGTCAGGAAACTATAGTGTCATTCATCAGGTGCAACTAACAATGTGATGTTGTGAGAGATCATCAAACCCTACATTCAGTTTTGAGATTATGCCTTTAATATTTTAATCTTTCTCATGGCAACCCGTAAGTACAACTTTCGATTTTGGTTCTTTTGAAGCTTGCCAACACTGGTTATTTTATCTGTTGTCCAACTTGTTAGCACCATCTGACCATCTCTTGCACTACAGATAAAAAGCCTCCTTGGTGATTATGATGCTATTCATGTCCGACGAGGAGATAAAATAAAGACCAGAAAGGACAGATTTGGTGTTGCACGAACGTTGCATCCTCACCTTGATAGAGACACTCGCCCAGAGTTTATTCAACAAAGGATTGCAAAATGGATCCCACCTGGAAGGACTCTCTTCATTGCTTCAAATGAAAGGACGCCAGGATTCTTTTCACCTCTGTCTGCCAGGTTAGCTCTGATGTACTATTATATAACTAATGGTGATGTAGACAAAGGTTTCATTGACACTTGAACATAGATTTATGCATACTTGGTTGACAATCAATCAACTTGTCATTGTCGAAAGGCAAAGTGCATTTTGTTCCCATTCTTTTTGAATGCATGGCGTTTTTGACAACCCTTTGTCATAGGCTTGCAGGTAGTGGTCCTTGAGGGTAGGGAGAGAGCCCATCTCCTGGATGGGTGAGGATTTTCCCTCGTTCCCAAAAAAGGAAAGGCTTTTCTTCCTCTTATGACAGGAAGATTGTAGAGAAACTAGAGGGCACATCTCTCCATTATGGTACTGCACTCAGTATATACAAGTAAAGGAGCCCTAAATAGGATAAGGCCAGCAAGCCTTTGCTATTCCTAGTAGGACTCAAAATAAAAGAAGGGAAGTCTGTGCAAAGATACATAAGGATACACAGAGAGAGATACGATCTCTCTTAACATCCCCCCCTTAAACTCATGGGGGATCATACATCGAGAGTTTGTCAACAGGCTCTCTGAAGCATGGAGTCATTTGAGACTTGGTGAATAGGTCAACAAGTTGATTGGCAGAAGAAATACGAGGAAGTGATAAAGTGCCAGGGAGGTAGTGCCTGCTCATGGAAGACTAGAATTTCTGCGATCTGAAGAGCACTCTGGTTGTCACAGTAGAGTGGAGTAGGAGCTGGAGAAGTGGCGCCAAGATCTTGGAGAAGATGGCGGAGCCAAACGATCTCAATAGGTGTGTTAGCCTTAGCATTGTACACGGCTTCAGTGTTGAAGCAAGAGACGACAACCTACTTCTTGCTTTGCTAGGAAATAAGAGAGGAGCCGAGGAAGATGTAGAAGTTTGTGGTGGAATGATGATCAGTAGGATCTCCATTCCAATTAGCTCGAAAGTGGTTGTGGATGATATAAACAGGTGCGTTGAATGGTGCCACGCAAATATCAAAGCACACATAGGAGTGCAACACAATGGATTGAAGTGGGAGCATTGACAAACTTACTTAAGATATGGCATAATATGAGCAATGTCAAAACATGAAATAGTCAAATACATGAGCTCTAACAAACTGACCATAGCATGTAAGATTCTCCAAAGAAACACTATCAGATGGATGAAGTTTGAGATGAAGCTCCATATGAGTGTCAACTATGCAAAGGTCAGAGGGAGCAGCACAATGAAGGATGTCATCAATATACTTTTGTTGAGATAGCAAGTGACTATGAGAGGAATAGGCAATCTCAAGACTAAGGAAATAGCACAAAGGTCTAAGGTCTATCATCTTAAACCAAGGTTTGCCGAATCGGATCAGACGGGCCGGATCGTTCTATCCGATCGGTTTTTCAGCGAACCGACCCGATCACGAGCCGCCCTGTCCCGATCCTTCACTGGGATTGACGGGATCAGTTCGGGATCGGGTCAAACCGCCCGATCCCAACATAATCCGGGCGATCCCGCCCATGGTCCCCCATTTGAATTTCAAATAAAAGGCTTTGGGGGGAAGGCCAACTAAATGTCTTTGGTCCTTGGGACTTTTTGACCGGGATTTCACTCTCACACACACTCCTTCACTTTCTTCTCTTCTCTTTCGCTTTCCTAGTCTCCTTGCTCTCCAAGTCTCCTTCACCTCTCTCTCTCTCTCTCTCCCCCCTCCCAATCTAGGCTCATTGTTGAAGGAAGATCATTGATCAAGGGTGGTTGGTGTTAGAAAATTGCTTCTAAGCTCATCTAGGACCATTTTCTCCTCAAAGATAAGTCTTTCTCTCTCTCTGAAAGTATTTTCTCTCTCCTCGAAATTAAACTTAGTGATTTTTTTCTGTTTTGATTAATTTGTGGTCCGCTAACATTATTTATCACCCCACCATGGTCCCCCCTCTCTTTAGCACTGTCTTTCTCTCTCTAGGACTTTCTCTCCTCAGAATTAGGCTTAGGAGGTGTTTCTTTTTTTATTTTGCTTAATTTGTGGTCCCCTAACATTGTTTATCACCCCACCATGGTCCCCCCTCTCTAGCACTCTCTTTCTCTCTCTAGAACTCTCTTTCCTTAGAATTAGGCTTAGGGGGTGATTTTTTTTTTCTGTTTTGATTAATTTGTGGTCCCCTAACATTGTTTATCACCCCACTATGGTCCCCCTCTCTCTTACACTCTCTTTCCCTCTCTAGAAGTATTTTCTCTCTCTTCAGAATTAGGCTTAGGGGGTATTTTTTATGTTTTGATTCATTTATGGTCCTCTAATGTTTTAATTGTCTTCCTTGAGTATGTCTCCTATTTCATGAAATGGTGAGCATATGTCAACTATTTCACATTAAATTTGATATAGAACTATGTTGTAACAATTTTTTCATTTTTTTATTTTTTTTGAATTTTTTGAATTTTTTTGGACATGTCTACCCCTAGTCGAGTCTGCTGGCCTGACTCAGCCGGGATCGTTTTGGGGCCGGCCAATCCGATCCTGATCCCCGATTCCGTCTTCCTTGTCTTAAACTAGTGATGGAGATGCTACTTAAGAGAGGCGATGTTAGTAGTGCTATCTCCGGTGATGATCATGTCATCAATATAGATAAAAAAGATATCACTACCATGAGGAGATTCATGGACAAAGAGAGCATAATTCTTTGCACTTCCTTGAAAACTAATTTCAAGAACAACATGACATAACTTCTCAAACCAAGCACGAGGAGCTTGTTTGAGTCCATAGAGGACCTTGCGAAGGCGGCAAACATAATGTGGTGGTGTCGAAAGATCAGGAGGAGGTTGCATTTAGACTTACTCAGAAAGATCACTATAAAAAAGGCATTCTTCACATCGAGATGATAAAGAGACCACCACGAATAGCCACAATAGTGATGAGGGTACGAATAGTGGTCATTTTGGCAACCGGAGTAAAAGTCTCCTCATATTTAATGCCATACTCTTGAGTGAAACCTTGTGCTATAAGCCTAACCTTGTGATGCTTAATATTGCAATTAAACTTAGTTTTAATCTTGTAAATCCACTTGTAGTTGATAAGAGTAACATCGGGATGAAGTTTGAGTCTGCTAAAGAGCTTGAAGCTCCTCATCCATAACTTGCTACCACTTTGGAAGCTTGATTGCTTGACGATAGTTCTAAGGTTCTCGGTAGGTATGCAAGACTGCAAGGAAGGTAGAGAATTGTGGAGAGTAGGAGTTAACTAAAACAAGACGAAGGCTATTAGCAAGATGACAATTTTGCTTATGGTAATGATGTGGAGGATCGACAAGAGGTAGAGTAGGAGCATGGGGAAGCAAAGCTTATCCATCAGAGTTGCCAACATCTTCAGTCGGAGGCACAAAAACATTTGTATAATAAAAAGGACGGCAACTATAGACAAGGACAATGGGAGGCCGAGGAGGTAATGAAGGCTTAGTGGGTAGGGGAGTAGGGGAAGGCTCATTAAGGGGGAACCCTAGAATGATGGTAGGAGGAGAAGTGTCAGGATCAAATAAAAAAGAAAGATCCGGAGAGGAAGAGGCAAAGAAAGGACCATCCTCAAAGAAGGTGACCTGACAAGAGATGTAAAGTCGGCGAGCTATCAGATCATAACAATGATACCCATGATGGTTTGTGCTATACCCAAGAAGAGCGTGACTGGCTGTGTTAGGGGTCAACTTTGTGTGCTTATGAGGCAGGAGAAGAACAAAATCTGTACAAGCAAATGTACAAAGGTCTTGATGGTCGGGAGGCATGGTATAAAGATACTCGTAAGGGGAGCATCCAAAAAGGATTGAGAATGGAGTAATATTAATAAAGGTAAATAGAAGTAAGAATGACCTCTGTCTAGAAGTTACAAGGAACAAAAGTAGAAATTAGAAGAGCCCAAGCAATGTCAAGAATATGACGATACTTGCGTTCAACAATGCCATTATGATGAATATAAGGACATGATTGTTGTTGAAGAGTGCCATGAGAAGATAGGATATTACGAAGGTCGAATGAGAGATACTCGTGGGCTCCATTAGTACCTTTATATGGAGAGTGGAATTGGATGTGGACCATGGTGGGGACACCGGGTCCACTACCGGGCCCACTACTCGGAGCCGACGCCGCACCGCACCGACTGCACCGAGCTTATGGCTCGGAGACTCGATTGAAGACCCGGCATACTGAGTAGATATACTTGTGTGTATTTTGAGTATATTTTGAATATTTGTATGTGTGTAAAATACACGTTTTACTACATGTATTTACTTTTGTTTTATTAGGCAAGGTTGGTCAAAAGTTATTTGTATTTTAATCTTGTTAAACCCATAAGTCAATAGTGGGTTGGTGGGGTTGTCTTGTTAGGCTAGGATATATATACAAATAAGTATAGTCTTAAGGGCTTTTTATGTATTGGCTCTTCCTATATAAAGAGGCCAAAGGGGTGCTACGAGAGATATGTTGTTATGAATGAATGAAGTGTTGTTTTGTGTAAGAGTCATTCTCTCTTGCCTTTCCCTTCTCTCTCTTCTCTTTTGTGAGGATTGAGCGTCGCCCGGTGTGAGACCGTCCGGCGTGTGGCCGAGCTGTGTGAGATAGCAGTTATCCGTCCCGTCTTGTTCGCGTCTCGGAGTGCCGTCGATCCGTCTTCCACGTCGCCGCCGCGTCAAATTGGTATCAGAGCCCACCAACGGCATCTCCGACAATCCCGACGTCCCCGACGTCTCTCTCTGTTTCTCTCTAGATTGTTAGAAGTGAAAAAAAAAAGGAAGAGTAGCAGAAGAAGATATTAGTTGAGAGAAAAAAAAAGGAAAATTTTTTTTTTAAAAACTTCCCCATCCCGTGAATCTCTCTCTCTTACCTCTCTGTTCTCTCTCTGTTACTCCCCCCTCTCTCTCTCTCTTATTCTCTCTCTCCTGCGATCTATTTCTCTTTCTTTCTCTGTTTCCCTCTCTCTCCATTTTTCTCTCTCTCTGTCGATCGGTGCACAGCAGAAGAAGAAAGAAGTTTAAAAAAAAAAGAAAAAAAAACCACACGGGAGCTCTATCGGTTGCAAAAGAGAGGAAAACAAAAAAAAAAAAAAAGAGTTCGCGGCACGGGCATCGTCGCCCGTGCCCAAATACAAAATTTTTTGGGCCGCAACGGCTCTTTCTCCCCCAGCACCGCCGCCGCGCGCCCCTGCGCCCCCGTGCCCCGCGCCCGGCCGCTCCCGGCCCTGCGCCCGGCCGCTCCCGGCCCCGTGCCCCGCGCCCTGCGCGCCCGGCCGAGCCCAGCCCCGTGCCCCTCGCTCTGCGCGCCCTGCCCCGTGCCCGGCCCCGTGCCCCGCGCCCTGCGCGCCCGGCCGCGCCCGGCCCCGTGCCCCGCGCTCTGCGCGCCCGGCCCCGTGCCCCGCGCCCTGCGCCCGCCTGCGCGCTCTAGCGCCCATGCGTCCAGCCGTGCCCCGCCCGTGCGCCCCTGCGCGCCCGGCGCCCACGCTTGCGCGCCCCCGCGCCCGCCCAGCCCACCTTGGTTGGCTGCCAGACATACGTCCGCCCACCCGGGCTGACCGTCCAAGCCTCCCGCTCCCGCGATTCCGGCTTGACCGCGTGGGATTGCAGTAGGTGGAGTGTTGAAAAAGAAAAAAAAAGAAAAAAAAGTGTGAACAAAAGTCAAAAAAAAAGGTGATTGAAAAAAAAAGTATTAAATATATATAAGATATATCTATTTGATATATATATAATATTATATATATATATTTATATATACATAATTTCATATATTATATATCTATTTAACTTATCATTTCTTTGGCACCCGAGTCCACAATCACGGCTCGATCAACGGTTGAGTCGTCTGATCGCTGACACACAGTCCGTAACTCACGGAGAGGATGCCCCTAAGTCTCCTTGCACGGAGAAAGTCTGGAGTGATTTGTTCCCCTGCGTGGGAAATTTTAAAGGGGTCTTGTAATAATTCAATCCTCCCTGCGTGGAGTGACTTTTTGTAACCGCTCAAGCTTCGTCGACGCCGTGCGGGCACGCACGTCCCCGCTCGCCCTCGTCTCCGGTCGGAGCTAGACTTTTCAGTCAGCTAGGTACGTGCTCTAAACTTGCTCATTTAGTATCTTTTCAATCACCGCGCGACGAAGTAAGAGAGAGCCCGATCCATGCAGCCAGTCTTCTGAGTGCATCGCTGTGGACGGTGAGAGAGTGCTTGCTTGTACCCATCTTTTAGGCCCTAGGCTATCACATTAGGGCACCCTAATTGTCAGGAGGTAGTTCCACAAACTACTTCACCTACGGGCGAGTCACTCTCCCTGACCGGTCTCTTCAAATTGACCCTTTGCCTATTAGCCGATAAATTGGGTTTATAGCTTGCTAATTATCGGTCTCAGGACTGCATCATTTAAGTCTGAGGTCGTGCATGCCACGTTGGTCTAGGAATTCATCTGGCCGTCTAGAGCGCCCCTCAACGCTACCCATGGATCAAGAGAGCGTGACTGCTATGCTAGTCCAGCTCGAGCATAATCTCGTGGCCCACTTTGAAGAATCCATAGGCCAACTACGGACGGAACTCGACAAGAGGATCCGAGCCTTAGAGGATCGATTAAAAAGGGAGGAAGACAGAGTGAATGGTCACGACAATCCCGTAGCCAATCCTAGGGAGGAAAGAGAGCAAGCCCACCCGAATCAGGCTCCCCAAGGTAGAGAGCAAGAGGCCCGTGTGTCTCGAGAGAGAGACCACGACGATGAAGATATCATCCTACGGAACGTCAAGATTGGCGCTCCAAGTTTTGATGGGTCCCTCAACCCCGCTACATACCTTGAGTGGGAGACCGGGATGGACCAATACTTTGATTGGCATCGCCGCATGACTCCTGCTACCAGGGTGAGGTTTGCCAAAATGAAACTCCTGGGTCAAGCCAAGACCTACTGGTGTAATGTTGAGAATCTCCTAGCACGGAGACGAGAAGAGCCTATTAGCACGTGGGAAGAAATGAAGGAGAAATTGAGGGAGAAGTATCTGCCACCTTCCTACCATCAGCGTCTTTTAGACCAATGGCAGAAACTCACCCAAGATGGAAAGTCGGTTGATGAGTACATCACCAAATTTGATGACTTCTTCCTTCGGAGTCGAGTCATAGAGGATGCCTCCGTCACCCTCTCTCGGTTTAGGGCTGGCCTACACGAGAGTATTCAGCGGGAATTATTCTTACGGGAGGTTAACACCCTCGAGCACGCCTACCAGGTTGCACGAGATGTTGAGAGGTTTCAGAGGGTGGTCCCACCTCGGGTTCCCATCTATCGCCAACCTGACACCCGAAACCCTATAGTCCGCTACACTGAGAGAGCTGGCCCCTCCACCTCCTACGTTCCTGCTGCTACCCTACTTAGGGCCGTTGCACCTACGGCTCCTTTCCCACGGAACCCTTTACCTGCACCCGCAGCTGTGCCTAGGCTGGAGTATGCTCCACCAGTTGAAAGGAGAGATGACAAGGGAAAGGGAGTCGTCCCTAGCACCTCCCAACCAGCCCCTATCTCAGGAGTCCGATGCTTCAGGTGTCATAACTTAGGGCATATTGCCACTAATTGCCCCACCCGAGCCTTGGTCATCACCGACCCCCAATCTATGGAACTTCCACCTCAGGAAGGAGAAGCCCTTGAGAGATATGAGGCCGATCCTGACCTCATCACCCAGTTTGAGGAGTTAGATGCAGGATATGATGGCACGCATGTCGAGTACATGCAAGTGGGAGATATTGTCGAGAGCTCTAGCCATGAAAGATTGGGTGTAGTCCGCTGCATCCTGGCCCACCCTCAAGAGGATGACTGGCGTCGAACCTCCATCTTCCAAACCTACATCATGGTCAAAACTCAACCCTGCAAGGTGATCTTTGACAACGGGAGTTGTATTAATGCAGTCTCTTCAGACTTTGTATCCCGTCTAGGTCTACGTACCCATCCTCATCCGAGGCCATACAACGTGGCTTGGGTTGACGACACGTCTATCCCAGTGACCACTACATGTGTCATTCCCATCCAGTTCCAGTCCTACCAAGGACAAATCCTATGCGATGTAGTGCCTATGAAGGTCGGGAGCATCATCCTAGGACGGCCATGGATCTACGATGTAGACCTTACTACATTCGGTCGGTCCAATGAGTGTTCCTTCTCCCACAATGGGAAGAGGATTCAGTTGCTCCCAACACCCCCAAAGGTGGCCACGGGAAAGAGTCCTACCTCCACACCCGCCGCATCCCCCAAAATTCGGGAGAATGCCCCAACCCCCACCAAAGGGAAGCTTCCCATTCCCTCCTCTCCTACACCTGTCATATCCATCCCTAAGGCCCCAAAGGTTGACCACGACCCGATTAGGCACCTTAACTTCATAGGTGTTCGTGAGATGAATAGAGAGGTTGCCGAGGGTGCCCCTGTTTGGGCTGTTGTCGTCACCATTACCTCTGAGGAGTCCCAGGTCTCCGTCCCACCTGAAGTCCAGGCAATCCTGCGGGACTTCCAAGACATCTTCCCGGAAGACCTGCCTTCAACACTCCCTCCCATGCGTGATGTTCAACACGCCATTGATCTTGTCCCTGGGTCCACCCTACCCAACCTCCCCCACTACAGATTAAACCCCAGGGAGCATGCTGAGCTCCAACGAATTGTTGAGGACCTTATTCAAAAGGGCTTCCTCAGGGTGAGCAAGAGCCCATGTGCTGTTCCTGCCTTGCTCACACCAAAGAAAGATGGCACCTGGCGGATGTGTATTGATAGCCGCGCCATCAACAAAATCACTGTCAAGTACAGATTTCCCATTCCCCGTCTTGACGACATGCTTGACATGATGAGTGGAGCCACCATCTTTTCCAAGATTGACTTGAAAAGTGGCTACCACCAGGTCCGGATTCGACCAGGGGATGAGTGGAAGACGGCCTTCAAAACAAAAGAAGGTCTATATGAGTGGCTTGTCATGCCGTTTGGGCTATCCAACGCCCCTAGCACTTTCATGAGGCTTATGACTGAAACCCTTCGCCCCCTCATTGGTCGCTTTGTTGTCGTCTACTTTGACGACATCCTCATTTATAGCCACAACCCTCAAGACCACATTCACCATTTGAGGGAGGTCTGCGAGACCCTGAGGAAAGAAACCCTGTTTGCCAACCTGACTAGGTGTGAATTCATGACAGACCGGGTCACTTTTCTCGGATTTGTGGTTTCAAGTCATGGAGTGTCTGTGGACCAATCCAAGGTCCGAGCCATAGTAGACTGGCCAGAGCCCCAGAATGTCCATGACGTTCGAAGTTTCCACGGGCTAGCCACCTTCTACAGACGCTTCATCCAGGGATTTAGCACCATTATGGCACCCATTACGGATTGCATCTGTAAGGGAAATTTTGAGTGGACCAGAGCCGCCTCCCAGGCTTTTCTTGCCATAAAGGAGCTTATGACCAAAGCCCCTGTCCTCCGCCTACCAGACTTTTCCAAAGTCTTTGAGGTTTCATGTGATGCATCTGGCGTAGGAATAGGTGGAGTGCTTAGCCAGGAGAGCCACCCTGTGGCTTATTTCAGTGAGAAGCTTTCTGATGCAAAGCTTCGATACTCCACATATGATAAGGAGTTTTATGCCGTGGTCCAAGCCCTCAAACACTGGAGACACTATCTCTTACCACAAGAGTTTGTCTTATACTCGGACCACGAGGCTTTGAAATTCCTTAGCTCTCAGAAGGGTTTAAACCCTAGGCATGGTCGGTGGGTAGAATTCCTCCAGTCTTTCACATTTGTCCTAAATCATAAGGCTGGAAAGGACAATAAGGTGGCCGACTGTTGACACCTGGAAAATGAACAAGGGTGAAAACATAATTAAAAAGAGGGTCGGACCAACAATGAAAGACCAATGATGAAGCTCATCAACTGTCTGCTCGGCTGAAGCCCTTGTCGGCAAAGCTGATGCCCGGTGCCAATGTCACTCAGACGGCAGCACTGATAAAGCAGCAGTCACTCGACTGATGAGACCTTCCAGCCCTTTAATGAGAGCTGTACTACCGTTTCGCCCAAGAATCCACGGATGATATGTCAGGGTAAGTCAGATGTCGGCTTACTGACAAATGTAATAGGAGATGAAGATGAAGCCGGTACCGGCAGATGAAGATGGCAAAGGCTTTTGCAAAGTCAGAGCAGAAGAAGAATGATCTCCACAGATTATACTCCCGGCGGAAGTCTTTCCGGACTAAAACTGATGCCCGAGCTCGTCACCATCCAAGTGACGATATCGATAAGATAATACCCGGTCTTGTCACCGTTCAGATGGCAATTCTGATGAAACCCCTGTCCACGGACTGATGAAACCCTTGTCTACGGACTGATGAAACCTCTGTCTACGGACTGATGAAATCCCGGTCTACGGACTGATGAAAACCGTAATGATGATCTCGATACAAGATATGTCATCAATGAAAGGTCCTTTCGGGTGATGATGTCCTTGAAAGACCCAAATGGGTCTGTGAAAGTGGCTAAAAAAGGCTTTAATTGGGCCTGCAAAGAGGGCGCCGAGAGCCATTTGCCGAAGCCCAACAGAGGGCGCCGAGAGCCTGGTCAAATGCGCGTCGGGAAGCTCCATTTGGGGGCGCCGTAATGCTGCTGCCGAGAGAGGGAGAAAAGTGGCTATAAAAGCCCCCCTCCCTTCGAACAGATCGAGAAGGAGAGACAAAAAGAGAGGACAGACGGGGAGAAATAGATAGAACCGATCAAAAAAAAAAGAGAGAAAAAAAGACAGCAAGAAAGAAAGAAACCCATCCAGAAAAGGAGATCGGAAAGGAGAGAGAGAGGGCCTCCGCTGAAAGAAAGAGAAGAAGAAGAAGAAAAACCCCCAGGTGGGCTGCTTGGGGGAGGGAGAGGAGTCAATGCTCCACCCTCCCCCCCTATGTTTTCTTTTCTTATGAGTTCTTTTCTTCTTCATGTAATTTCACGAGTTTATCTCGATGCATCGGATGTAGCCGGGATTTCCTGGCCTCTGTTTCATCCCCTTTCCCTCACTCCCTCTCGGTGATTGGTGAGTCTTGGAATGATGTACTGCTCCTGCTTTCTTACTATGTATTTCTCCCAAGGAATGTCGTCGGATGAATAAACATGATGGGCTACAGTTTATGCCTGCTTTTATGCCTGCTTTTGATTCCTCTGAAGCTCTATCACCATTCTTCATGTCTCTTGTCTTCTCTCAGACTAGTAGCATGCTGATCCCCCTCCCCTAGTAAACTAATAAGTCGTCGATCCGTCTGTTTTCTTTTGTTTTAAGGCACCATCCATGCTTATCCCAGAGCCCTGGACAGACTATCCCTTGGCGTCCGGGATAAAGCCGTGCTATGCGATGATCGAAGATCATGAGATTCCGGAGTTATAAATGCTTTCGCTCCATCTACAGGCATTGTTGAAATCACCTATGGGGCCAGGGGCGGCCATCTCTTGGCTCCCAGGTGACCAAAGACGCCAACAAATGATCCCCCGAGGGTCCGTGATATATGACGATCCAGAGCCCCATCCTGCAGTGATCCCTTCGATCCCCCCTTTGAATCCAGCCTATCTTTGGCAAATCAAACCCATGTATGTGTAATCTCTAGCCTACCCTCCAAATCCAGCCTCAATCCGAGCCAGAAATCTCATAAAATCCCAAAACAGAGCATCGTCTGAGCTCTGCAAACCCTGAAACCCTGTAGCATTTCCATCCTCTCGGCGTACAAAATTCCCCGCCAAGAACTACGCTGCCGAGAGACCCCTTTCATCAGCAAGCCGACAAAATTCCCTCCAGGCCATTTCCACGTGAACTCCCTTGCCTTTGGCCTCTCGGCGCCGGCTTCCCGGCGCGATGAGGAGCGCGCCGAGAAGCTCTGTGCCGAGAGCCTCCCCCCTTTTCATCAAGCCGCGCCGAGAGCCTCTCTTTGTTGGTCAAGCCGCGTCGAGAGTCTCTCTCTGTTGGCCAAGCCCCCGCCGAGACCCTCTTCAAACCGCTAAAACCCACGCCGAGACCCTCTTCAAGTCATTGAAACCCATGCCGATGCCCTTGCTTTGGCCAATGAAACCCAGTCTGAGGCCCTCCCCTGCATGGTCATCCTTCGACCCTTTTGGTTCCCTATACATTTGTCTAGGGGATGCTCAGAGATCATCATATGTGCCCTGAGGTGGTATAATAATGGGGAAGACCTCCCCTACATTCCTATGTCCCGAATTTGATCCACATGCAACCCCGCGGGTTCGGTGGACCTTGTCTTTACAAGGGTTCCGTCGGTCTCCGAGAAGGGGGATAGTGATCGATGCCAGAGACATGGATAGTCTCTTCGAGCCTTAGTGCTCACTCATTTTCCGGCTTTCATCCCGGCACTCCGTGAATGTTAGCCTATACCACTCTCTGGCAAATGTTCGGTCCAGGAGAGGTGCTGCCAAAATTCTCTCAGGAGAAAGTCGACATCAGGTTATCCCCCGGGCTCTGCATGATAATGGTGACAGGGTTTCCCTCGACCCTAGTCTTCCTAAATCCCTCTTCTATCCTGATGCTTCTGTGAAGCCCAAATCTAATCCAGCTCAGATTTGATGCACTGATCCACTCTGACCCCAAAGGAACCCATCCATCATGGCCTGGATAGTCCAGAAACCCAAAAGCAGGTCCCGTAAACCCTTAGAGACCATCTCTGCATCATCTTAGCTCCCGGTGCCACGAATAGTAAAAGGCATGAGCAGCTCTCGGCGCATGATTTCTTGCGCCGAGAACCCTATCCCTTGGCGCGCCGGGAAGCCCCCCCCTTGCCCATTTTGCCAAGCCGAGAACCCTATCTCTTGGCGCGCCGGGAAGCCTCCTTCTTGCGCCGAGAGCCTTGGCCATTTTGCCTTCGTGACGGGAACCTATGTATACTCGAACTGCATCGATAAGCAACCCCTTTGGCTCGGGAGGGCTCTGCCATTGCATGAGTTCCGCCGGCTTCTATAGGGAATATCAAACACTGCCCTATGGCATGTATATACACATATGAGTAGGGAGGTCTGGCCTCTCTCTTTCTCTTGGCTTTCATCCCGGCACTCCGTGGATGATAGTCTATTTCCCCCTGGGCATAATCCAGATAAAGGGGAGATGCTGTCGAAATACTGATCGATGTTTTAAACCTCATCACGGTCGCGGCTCAGGCTACCTGTGACTGAGATCCTCCTTCCCCCCTAAGCCCGGGCTTTGAACCGCTGACTTAACGATATCATCTGTTTCTACGGTTGGTGTTATTATCTTGCCCGCCTTTCTGGCTTCGGTATGAAGTTCCATTTCCGCACATGAATATATGTTTGCCTCTCGAGGCCTCCTACTTTTAGCGGTTAATCAAGGGTTGTCCTTCTTAGGAAGGGCGTAATTAACGTCATAGCCTTCATGGTATGGCGGACTTCTGGTCCCGACTCGGACTTCATAATCGACTGATCAAGTCAGATCGAGCGCACAACGAAATTGTCACCCCGGTGACTGGCACGCCAATAAATAAATAAATCAATAAATAAATAAAATAAACTAAATAAAATAAATGTGTCAAACAAGTCTGGCACGCCCGGTGGGACTTAGTCTCCCTTCATCTTTACGCTAAAGTAGGAGGCCCGGCGGGCCCCCCTGAAACTTCTGATTCTGTGTACTTTCCTTATTTTCAGGAATCTACAATGACAACCGGAATCATGTCCGTTTGCTTCAACCAGCAGCCGATTGACATGCATGTGCGAGAAGGCTACCTGGTGGTACCCCTCGCGTTCGGATCAATGCCGCCTGCCGTTGGGCTGCCCAACTGCTTGGGCGTCGTCTTCACTGACCTTCTGCAGGTCGATGACAATGAGCAAGGCACTGCTGTAAGTGCCCCGGTGAAGATCACTGACCAGAAGAATATCGTACCAGAGAACACGGTCCCCACGGCCGTCGCCTGCTTTGTCCATCACATCCAAAAAAGGGACGTGGTCCCCGCTGCTGCTCAGAAGGGGAGAAGAACCAACCGGAGGAGCCGGTATGTTGCTGTTGACCGCCGTCTTTCCAACTCCGGAAAGACAATGATGATCGGTGGTGTCCGGGCAAACATGAACGGTTGCCCAAGGGCGGTCAAGCCGGACGTGATCGTCCCGATGGTGCCCACTGCCAACAGATTCCAAACTCTGACCACTAGGCAGGCCAATTGGGAGGCTAATGAAAAGAAGCCGTTGGCGCCCAAGCCAGCAAAATACAAACAGGTCTGGCGGCCGAAGAAGATCCAAAGCTGGGCCCCAGCTCAGGACAGGGAGAACCTTACTGATGTCACTATTGCCCGCCTCAGAGCAGGGGGCAGAAGGGAAGTGAAGAAAGATGAAAGAAATGCTACTACTGTCTACCCCAGGACCCGGGGGAGGAGAGATGAGGTTGAGGGTCAGGAAAGAAATATGACTGCTGTTCGCCCCATGATGAGGGGCAGAAGATACCAGACAAGGGAAAACTTCACTACTACCCATCCCATGGCCAAGGGCAAGAGATGGGAAGAGAAGATCTACAATGCTGCCGCCGACCGTTGCCAAGTTGGCAATATGAGAAGAAGTGAACCAGTCACTGTGGTTACTGCAAGAAAATCAAGAGCTTGTGCCAGACAGGCTGATATCTGTGCATTTGAATGCTCAGGTGGCAAGACTGGCTTATCAGCAAAAGAGCCAGGACAGATTGATACTCCAACCTGAGCCACAGAGGCACAATTCTGAAGAGATGAAGCAGATAGTCCAAGACTACTTCCACTACCTGGGGAGCTCTGCCCTCGGTCAACAAAGACTATTCCGTGCCTTGGGCACCAGAGGTGAAGAAAAAGAAGAAACACTTCAGGAAATGATGATCGGAGCCTCTTCCTCCGATTCAAACCACTATGAAGAAGGCCTCAAGCCCGGATATGATAAAGAAGACCTGTACCGGGAAGAAGCCAAAGAAAGAATATCGGTCTTTGACCGGCTCAGATATCCTGACCAGGTGAAAAGAAAGGTCTACAGGCGGAAGGGAAAAATGCAAATCTTCGCCTGCAACATGGCTGGACTCGCCAGGGGGTAAGATATACTACCAACTCAGCCAAATGAACTGCTCAGGTTGGCTACTAGACCTGGTCCTGTCACAAGAAGAAGCCAGGCCGCAAAAGATAAAATGAAGAAATATGATGAAACCCGCAAGATCACCACTATGACAGTCAATGTGGTGACGGCACAGGATGAAGACAATCCCTTTGTTGATGATGCTGAAGTTTCTTCTGAAGATATGCAAATCCCATCAACCTTGGATCCCATGATCCAGATGATGTTCAGGAGATATCAGCAGGAGATCAGTGCTCTCCGAAGACAGCTCAATGAGAGACATGAAGCTACATCAGTCTCAAAGCAAGCTGAACCTGCGGGGCAAACATCCAGCTCAGCAGAGACGGCTATCCCAGCTAACCCTCTCCTAGCTGATAAGGGCAAGACACCGAGCCAACCTGTTCCACAGCAAACAGCAGCTCAGCCCTCTGTGTCTCAGACACAGCCTACCGCGCCCATCTTGCGCGCCACTGTGATGACAACTCCTCACAGCCAGCAACAAGCTCACTTCTTCCCAGAAGAGATAGATCCAGCTGTAGCCCACAAGCAGATGATTGAAAGAATTGTGGAAATGAAGCTGTCAGAAAAGACTGGTGGTGATGCGGGTACTTATGATGTGTACAAGGTACCGTATCCTCCCCAGTATGCTGCCAAGAAACTACCCCCAGGCGTCAGTAAGCCGCCGAAGTTTGAGAAATTTAATGGCCAAGGCTCCCCTAGGGAGCATATAGCCTACTACACTACAATCATGGGCGACCTAGCAGTCGATGAAGCTTATCTGCTCAAGTTCTTTGGCTCATCCCTCACTGGGTTGGCCTTTGAATGGTACTCAAGCCTGCCAGCTGGGTCAGTGGTTGATTGGCCTGATATGCAGAGAAAATTCCGCGACAGATTTCATGTCACGGAAAGGGAAATCACGATAGCAGAGCTATATGCAACTAGGCAGAGGCAAGATGAAACTGCACTGGACTACATCAAAAGGTGGAGAAACTTAGCCATGAGATGTCGAAGACCTCCTCATCAAGAAGATGCGGTGCAGATATGCAAGCAGAGCCTCAGGAGGGAGGTGCTAGAAAAAATGATCGGTGCAGATGTCAGAACATTTGACCGACTGAACAATATAGTGGCAGAAGTCGAGACGTTCTTGTCCAAACGTCCGACCGCCAATGTTCCCACCATGCCGAAGGGAAAATCCAATGAGCGACGACCATCACACTCTGAGGCCAACACCGTCGATTTCAGAACCTTCGAGCAACAGAAGGGGAAGAAAGGGGCAGATGAAGCTCCCCCGTTGGCAGATACAGCAGAAAGAAAAGATAATGTCTCTCTGAGAGACAAGATGAGAAAAGCATATTCCTTCCCAAAAGATAAGACGGCCGCACTGTTCAACTGGGCATACAAGTTCAATAAGGTAACATTGCCTGAACCCAAAAGACCAGCAGATGCAGCAAAGAAAGATGATCCGCTGTTCTGTCCATTTCACCGTGCGCTCGGGCACGCAATTGAAGATTGTTATGTCTTCAAAGATATCATGGAAGGAATGGTCAAGAAAGGTGAGCTGCAGCTGGGAGATTGCCAGGTAAAGCCGCCCCATCCACATGAGTCTCCACCCTGGAGAGTGGCTGCCAATATGATCTCAGTCTACCAACAGTTGCCCAAGGAAGCCGTTGAAGAATGCACCAAGCATACCTATGAAGCTTGCTTCCTCACCCCACAGAAGGATCAGGAAGGATGGCAGATGATACCCATAAAAAGCAGAAAGAAGACTCCTGCAGCCAGTACCAGCGGAGCAGTTATCCGGGGTGTTACCCCAAGGCCCGAGCCGCCTCCAATAAAGCCAATATGGCATACAGCTGAGACTGGACCAGTCATCCGGATCCCTACTCACAACCGGAGGAGACAAACTCCCCTCCCTACGCATAAAGAGGTAAGCCCTGCAGCCAGGCGTCTGCAGCAATATATTAATGAGCTTGATGAGTACGAACAGAAGCAGCCCAAGCATCTGCTGATGAAAGACTGTATACTCTGGGAACAGTTCGAAGAATTGAAAATCAAAGAACAGCCAGAGGCAGAACAAAAAAAAGCCGAGAATGAACCCTTCTGGGGGCAGGAGCCAGCAAAGCCAAATTCCCAAAAGAAGAAGAAACGGCCCAAATCCAAGAAAGGAAAGAAGGTCACGACAGTACAATGTAACACTCTGTCAGTACTCTTTTCCTTGCCCGGGGAGGATGATGAGCCGGAGGCATCCAACGCTCCGCTAGAAGCTAACCATGCCGAAGCCTCTACCTCGGCCCATGCAACACGTTCTGGGAGAAGATGGGGGCGCCCACCACCAGCCAACCATAATATCATGTTCAGAGGGGAGCAACCCTATCAAATCCCGGAACCAGAGATACGAGGTGTCCAGGTTCCTCCCCCTGCCAGTCTGTACCAAGACAAAAAGAAGGCAGATGAAGCCCCTTCATTCCTGGAGTTCCTGTCCAGCTTAGAAAATGAGCAACCGGCTCATACTGCTCCAGATAAAAGCAATAAATGCCAGCAGACAGCGGCTGGAAAGCAGAAACAGCATGAGGAAAATGAAGAAGGGAACCCTCTAGCAAAACCAGGGGCAGTCGCTACAGAAGAAGCCTTCCGGGAGACCGATGAAGAAGATAAAATTGAAAATGGGCAGCAAAGGCCACAGGCACCACATGAACCTCCAAGACCCCGATGGGCAGAGGAGATGAGACTGTCTAATGTCCGGGTGGGCAGTCGAGTCATGAAAATGCTGAAGAAACTCCCTACCAGATTCTCCATCTGGGAAATTCTCTCTCTGAGTGAAGAAGCTCGCCAAGCAATTGTGGATGCCCTGCAGTCCCCGGCACAATGTGAAGCACTCTTGGCAGAAGTGAATGCTGGGCCATCAGTCACATTCACGGAGGATGATATGCTAATCTCAAATTCCGGCCATAATAGACCGCTGTATATGAGGGGTTCCCTGAACTGTTAGCCGATAAGCAGAATACTGATAGATCCAGGGGCTGCTGTGAATATTCTCCCATACCGCATCTATCAGAAATATTACTTTGATCTGCAGCTCACCAAGGTCAGAGACATGAAGATTGCAGGATTCAACCAAAAATGTGAAACACCTCTCGGGGTAGCTGATTTCAATCTCACACTGGGCGACCTCACTACAGCGGTACGATTCTATGTAATCGACTCCAACACCACATATAAGGCCCTACTGGGAAGACCGTGGCTGCACGAATATCAGATAGTGCCATCCACGCTACACCAATGCATAAAATACTGCCATGAAGGAAAAGAAGAAAGGGTGTTTGCAGACCTACATCCCTTCGAAGTGTTCGAGTGCCATATGCTCGATGCATCCTACTACACCGAAGTGTCACAAAAGGATAAAGGAAAAGAAGCTGTGGTCAGCCAGGAAAAGCCGGCGACAAAAGCAAGAAATTGGTCTCCGCCGCCGCCAAAGGGCTACATTAAAAAGCATGGGGTATCTCACATCTCTTATGCTGGTGATTTTGCTCGGATCACTCCTCCTGGCATACACCCAGATGATACTGAAGAAAAGATGAAAGAAAAATACACACAGGTGGAAGTTCCTCAGGGTCTAGTCAAGCCCATAGCCGGCATAGAATACCAGACGGTGCTACCACTGAAGACTATGAAAATCCCTCGCTTCTGCGAACCTCCTATCATATTCTACACCGGGGGGGCAGTCGAAGAAGACGATCGAGATTGCATGGTCCCTGAAGAAGCCGCAAACCGGATGGTGCCAATTACAGGCCTAGAGTACACTACCCAACGGGTTTCGTAAATGTTCTCCAAGATGCAAATGCCTTCAATACAATCTGCAGCCCAGAAGAAAGCATTCAAGGAGCTATGGGATTCACCTCGAGATAATAAAGAATTGAGGAAGATCACACAGCACCCGGGACTGGGCTATACCCTGCAAGAATACTATGAAGCTGAGGTAGATGTCATCTCTGCCTTCTACCAGCATGAAGATTCCCCTGGGATGGACTATGACCAATACCCTCGGAAGATGAAGAAATCATTTATCAGTCCGTAGTGGACAATGAAATCCCAGACAATCTGCCAGGGGTGGGGATACCTGACGAGACAAAGAGAGATTGGTACTGGGAAGATCTATCTTGCAAGGAGGATCTGTTCCAGGATGAAGCGAAATTTGACACGGGAACCCCGGATGAAGATCAAGTAGCCAGAGAGCTGCAAGAGTGCCTGGAGTTTGGGCGCATTCTAGAAGAATTCCGAGCTCTACATAATGATGACCTCTCGGGGGAGCCCACATCAGAAGAGCCTCTAAGCACGGAAGGTTCCACTTCGAAGTTTTCCGCTGAGCCAGTCACGTCCTCGGGGCAGACTGAACAGAATCCGGCCGTATTGGCCTTATACGATGCACCAGCATCTGCAGATGACCAATCTGATGAAATAGAAAATCATGAGAACGAAGAAGATTATATCCCGGGAGGCTTTATTGATTTGCAAGAAGCCCCACCCGAAGTTGAAGACGGAGGCCAAGCCACCGTCGATGAGCTGATAGAAGTGAATCTGGGGTCAGCAGAGGAGCCAAGGCCTACATTCCTTAGTGCACTGCTGGAGCCAGCTGTCAAAGAACAGTATATTCAGTTTTTGAAAGAATTCCGAGACTGCTTCGCATGGACATATGATGAAATGCCAGGACTGAGTTCTGATCTGGCACAGCACCGATTGGCGATAAACCCAGAGGCAAGCCCTGTGAAGCAGCCTTCCAGGAGAATGCGCCCCGAACTGATAAATCAGATCAACAAAGAGGTCGACAAGTTGATCGATGTGGGCTTTGTTGAAGAGAACCAGTATACTACGTGACTGGCCAATATAGTGCCCGTGAAGAAGAAAAATGGGCAGATCAGAATATGTGTGGATTTCAGGGACCTGAATAAGGCTTGCCCGAAAGATGATTTCCCAGTGCCAATCACTGAAGTAATGATCGATGCAACCACTGGCCATGAAGCCCTGTCATTCATGGATGGGTTGTCCGGATACAACCAGATCTGGATTGCTGAAGAAGACAGAGTGCACACTGCATTCCGCACCCCGAAGGGGATATTTCACTACAAAAGGATGCCGTTCGGCCTCAAGAATGCCGGCGCTACTTATCAAAGAGCTATGACAAAGATGTTTGATGATTTACTCTTCAAGAAAGTGGAGTGCTACATCGATGACCTGGTGGTGAAAACCAGCAGAAGAGAAGATCATCTGCAAGACCTGAGGATAGTGTTCCAGAGGCTGCGCAGATATGAACTCAAGATGAATCCTATGAAATGTGCCTTCGGCGTGTCCAGTGGAAGATTCCTTGGGTTCATTGTCCGTCATAGGGGCATTGAGATCGACCCATCCAAGATTAAAGCTATCCAGGAGCTCCCTCCACCAAGGAATCTCCACGAGCTGAGATCTCTACAAGGACGTTTGGCCTACATCCGACGATTCATATCAAATCTGTCGGGGAGATGCCACCCTTTTCACAAGCTCATGATGAAAGATGTACCGTTCCTCTGGGACGATGGCTGTCAGGAAGCCTTTGAGAAGCTGAAAGAATATCTCAAGACCCCTCCAGTGCTGGGGGCACCTATTAAGGGCAAGCCCCTGATACTATACATTGCAGCCACACACTGTTCCCTGGGGGCAATGCTAGCACAGATAAATGAAGAAGGCAAAGAGCAGGCTCTATACTACCTGAGTCGGAGGCTGATTAGAACTGAAGAAAGCTACACCTATATAGAAAAGACATGCTTGGCACTAGTCTTTGCCGTTAAAAAGCTCCGGCACTATATGCTGTCACACGAAATCAGATTGATATCTGCAGCAGATCCGCTCAAATACATATTGACTCAGCCAGTACTGAAAGGCCGGTTGGGCAAATGGGCAGTAATTCTGATGGAATTCGATATCACATATATACCCCAGAGGGCAATAAAAGGACAGGCCGTGGCCGATTTCTTCGCAGAGCATCCTGTGCCAGAGAATGATATGTTGGGGACTGAGTTACCCGATGATGAAACACTAGAAGCCTGCCAGGCTCAGTCAACTATGTGGCAGCTATTCTTTGATGGAGCATCTAGAACAGAGACGGACTCCGATGGAAAGACCAGAATACGGGCCGGAGCCGGTATTGTGCTAAGATCGCCAGAGGGGGAGGTTGTGCATACTTCCTGTTCTATAAACAAGCCCTGCACTAATAATGTAGCCGAGTATGAAGCTCTGATAATCGGGTTGCACATCAGCCTCAACATGGGCATCCAGATGCTTCAGGTATTCGGGGATTCAATGTTGATAATAAAGCAAATCCAAGGGGAGTTCGAAGTGCGAAAGCCGGAGTTGAACCCCTACCACCAAAAAGCTGTGCGCCTCATGGCGAAATTCTATCATATTGAGCTCAAGCATGTGGGCCGTGCACATAATGCCCAGGCTGATGCATTGGCAAAGCTAGCCAGCTCAATAGCAGTCCCACCAGATGAGACACTGAACATTGTTGTTATAAACCGGCGGCAAGTCCCCAGCATGCTAGAAGGCTGCCCCGAAGAAAATGAAGTCGCCATGATCAGTACAGAACAGGCATCTGATTGGAGACAACACATGCTACAATGGTTTTCACACCAACAGCTGCCGCAGAAAAGAGAAGAAAAGATGAAACTTCTAAGGATCAAAGATTCTTATGAATTCAGAAATGGAACTCTGTTCCGTATAATGGCAGATGCACGCAAGAAGATTTTGCTCCGCTGTCTGTCTACTGAGGAAGCTTGGCAAGCAATGAAAGAAATACATGCTGGGACGGCAGGCGCTCATCAAGCTGGCCCTAAGATGAAGATAGAAATCAAGAAGCTGGGCTACTATTGGCCCACTATGTTTGAAGACTGTTGCAAGTTTGCAAAGTCATGCCAGAAATGTCAAGAGCATGCTGTTGTGCCTAGAAGGCCGCCTGCCGTTCTGAACCCTACAGTCCCTAGCTGGCCGTTTGCACAATGGGGAACTGATGTAGTCGGCCCACTACCGACCTCATCGGCCGGACATAAATACATACTGGCAATAACAGATTACTTCTCCCGATAGGCGGAAGCTATAGCATTACGAGAAGTGACTGGTGAGCTGGTTGCCAGATTCATCAAGCAGAACATTATCTTCCGGTTTGGGATCCCCAGCCGGATAATATCAGATAATGGAAGTCATTTCAGAAATCAAAAGATCTATCGGCTTGCCGAGAAGTATAAGATCGAATGGAGGACTTCCACTCCTTACAATCCACAGGCAAATGGATTGGCAGAAGCCTTCAACAAAACTTTATGCACCTTGTTGGCTAAAGTCGTCAGTTCTAATAAGAAGGATTGGGAAGAAAAGATGTATGAAGCTCTGTGGGCATACCGCACTGTCTTCAAGACACCTACAGGGTGCTCACCATACTCATTGGTGTACGGCTCAGAGGCAGTAGTTCCATTAGAGCTGGAAGTCCCGTCACTCAGAGTGGCAGTCCAATATGACCTGGCCCATGGCGAACAAACCAATGCAGAAAGAAGATTACAAGAATTGGCTGAATTGGAAGGAAAGCGCCTCCAAGCTCAGAAGAATATCCAGATGTATCAGGCCCGCATGGCCACTGCATTCAACAAACTCGTAAAAGGACGAGAATTTAAGAAAGGTGACCTTGTCATGGTCAAGAAAAGAGAAGTCATGGCGTCCAACCCAAAAGGAAAGCTGAATCCTAATTGGGAAGGTCCTTATGTGATATATAGGGTCTACGAAGGAGGGGCCTACATGGTTGTTAACCATCGAGGGGAAATCCAATTCTCACCACTCAACGGTAGACACCTAAAGCTGTATCATGCTGCCCAACCAATATTCCCCGAGTAATCAGGCTAAAAGTTACCATTTCCTTGGTCTAGCGACACTCTGTCCTAACCAAGCTACCCTCTTCCTTGGTCTAGCGACGCTCCGCCCTAACCGAGCTACCCTTTTCCTTGGTCTAGCGGCGCTCCGCCCTAACCGAGCTACCCTGCTCCCTTGGTCTAGTGGCACTCTGCCCTAACCGAGCTACCCTTTTCCTTGGTCTAGCGGCACTCCGTCCTAACCAAGCTACCCTTTTCCTTGGTCTAGCGGCGCTCCGCCCTAACCAAGCTACCCTTCTTCCTTGGTCTAGCGGCACTCCGCCCTAACCGAGCTACCCTTCTCCCTTGGTCTAGTGGCACTCCGCCCTAGCCAAGCCATCCCTCATCATGATCTAATGACAGTCCGACTTGTTACCCTCCCAAAAAGAGGGAAGAGAGAATAAAAGAATGAAAATAAATAAGTAAAAAATGGGGTTAAAAATAGAGATACCCCGCCAGTCTTGTTCAGGTTTTCTGAGCAAGAGCAAAAATGGCTAAAACCCAGCTGTGGTGAAAACCCGAAAGGGCACTGCAGGCAAAATCGGGTACCCCGCCACGTGAAAACCCGGAAGGGCGCGTGGGCAAAAGCAAGAGGGGGCTGGCTCCGGTGAAAACCCGAAAGGGCGCTTGGGCCAGTAATATGGTGATCCTAAAGGAAACCTCGCCTCCCGTCATAAACTTCTCGTTGATCGATTGGCACCTCGCCCGATCAATGATGAAACCCTACCCAGTTTAGACCTTTCGTCTATTCTGATGAAACTTATAAAATCTTTGCATTGGTATAAACCCAATACCGATGATGAAACCAGCTGTTGACCGATTTGGCGCACTGCCCGGTCAATGATGAAACCTATCCGGCTTAGACCTTACGTCTATCCCGATGAAACCTATGAAATCTTTGTATTGGTATAAACCCAATACCGATGATGAAACCAGCACTTGACCGATTAGGCGCACTGCCCGGTCAATGATGAAACCTATCCGGCTTAGACCTTACGTCTATCCCGATGAAACCTATGAAATCTTTGCATTGGTATAAACCCAATACCGATGATGAAACCAGCTGTTGACCGATTAGGCGCACTGCCCGGTCAATGATGAAACCTATCCGGCTTAGACCTTACGTCTATCCCGATGAAACCTATAAAATCTTTGCATTGGTATAAACCCAATACCGATGATGAAACCAGCTGTTGACCGATTTGGCGCACTGCCCGGTCAATGACGAAACCTATCCGGCTTAGACCTTACGTCTATCCCGATGAAACCTATGAAATCTTTGCATTGGTATAAACCCAATACCGATGATGAAACCAGCTGTTGACCGATTAGGCGCACTGTCCGGTCAATGATGAAACCTATCCGGCTTAGACCTTACGTCTATCCCGATGAAACCTATGAAATCTTTGCATTGGTATAAACCCAATACCGATGATGAAACCAGCACTTGACCGATTAGGCGCACTGTCCGGTCAATGATGAAACCTATCCGGCTTAGACCTTACGTCTATCTCGATGAAACCTATGAAATCTTTGCATTGGTATAAACCCAATACCGATGATGAAACCAGCTGTTGACCGATTAGGCGCACTGCCCGGTCAATGATGAAGCCTATCCGGCTTAGACCTTACGTCTGTCCCGATGAAACCTATGAAATCTTTGCATTGGTATAAACCCAATACCGATGATGAAACC